>JAECUM010053005.1:0-37931 GCA_016617855.1 Megalonaias nervosa
TTTTTTGTTAGATACGCAATGCACATGTATAGATTTTTCATATTTTCCCACAGCCACCGTTTTTACGTTCGATTTTACAACTGAGCACTAATAATTTTAACACCTATAATTTTAATAACAATGGACGAACCTCCAACTAAAAAGAGACAAATTTTAATGCTAGAGAAAATAATTATTGTAACTGAAAGAAGTGAAAAAGTGCAGACCACTCGCAAAAAAGTGGTTTAAACGTTGGTAAAATAAATTTAGGTTGTTATAAAGGAAAACGAGTAATTCAGAAACAATTTCTTATGCTAAAATATGTGATCTTCAAATGTAAATGTGATTTAATGTTTAATGATAGAAGTATATCTTTATTACAATATAAGTTTGGTTTTAGATGAATGCATAAAATATTTTAGCAACAACTACTGATAAAGAATGGAATATATGTACAGTGGTTGTGGTTATTGTTCTTGAAATTGTTCTGAAACTGGACCTTGGAAACGTATTTTTGTACAAACCTGCTATGAAAGACCACCTGTCTTGAGAGACCACTTTTTGTTGGCAGAAGGGGAGGTCTCTCATAACAGGTTTTACTGTATCAATAATCAGTAATATCGGATCATTTAAAGATGCATGCATCACAGGTTTTATGAGTAATACGTAGATCGTGTAATGGATCTGCCATTTAAATGCAACCTGAATAAAAGGGAGTGGTTTTTGGGCATCTGGATCATAATAAATACATTTATCCGAAGTATATATTCATTATTTAGGTGCCCACAAACCATTCCCATCTTTAGTTTATTCTTGATACAAGTCTGCTTTACTTCTCTATAGACTAAGTTCCCACAAACCTATATACATATAACATAATGCCCATTAACCCCTATTATCATGTTATTGTTTACTTTAAATGTACATGCATGCTTGACAGCTTCCATGTGCAATTCTGGTTGTTTATGGAACTTACTTTAGAGGAAGTATAGCCATACATGTATATCTATCAAAAGTCCAAACATACAATAACTGCAGTGGCAAGCAATGATCATAGACATTTGGAGTTATATCTAGCAAATATGTATATACACTAATGATTAAAGATTATAATCTTGAAAGAAAGTTCTGTATCCAAACAGAAGTGCATATAAATGATCATTAATACCTGAAGATATAAAAATGCATCAATTACAAGGGTTTATGAGTAATACATATATCATTTACAGCTGAAGTGTAATCTAAAAATGAGGACTGTGAATAGTTTGCGGTCACCTGGATACTAAATGCATTAATCCAAAGTATATATTCATTATTCAGGTGCCCACAAACCATCCCCATCTTTGATTTATTCTTAGGGTTACATGTCAGTTTTACTTCTCTTACAAAGACAATATTTCCACAAACATATCTATATTTATATTTATATATAGCATATTGCCCATTAAATCCTATTACCATGCAGTGTGTATATCTTTAATTATAAATGAAAATGTGTGATTGTCTGCATCTAAGTGCAGTTCTTGTTGTTTATGACACTTTCATTCAAGCATTATCCAATTGCCATACACATACAACTGTCAATTGCCCAAATAAACAATAACCGTAATGGCAAGAAATGATCATGGCTATTTGGAATTATAAATATGTTTATAGCAAGGATGATTAAAGATTAAATGCTTGAAAGGAAGGTTCATGTCACCGCAGAAGTGCATATTAATAATCAGTAATATCGGACAATTTAAAGATGCATGCATCACAGGGTTTTATGAGTAGTACATAGATCATGTAAGGGATCTGCCATTGAAATACAACCTGAGAAAAAAAGACAGGGAATGGTTTTTGGGCATCTGGATAATAAATACATTTATCCAAAGTATATTTTCATTATTTAGGTGCCCACAAACCATTCCCATCTTTAGTTTATTCTTAAGGTTATAAGTCAGCTTAATTCTCTAAAGACTCAATTCCCACAAACCTATATACATATATAGCATATTGCCCATTAACCCCTATTATCGTGCTATTTTTTACTATAGATGTACATGCATGCTTGACAGCTTCCATGTGCAGTTGTAGTTGTTTAGGGTTGTTGTTGTTGTGGGGTTTAATGCCATTTTCAGCACACGATAGGCTATACATGGCAGCCAGTATTAATGGTGGAGGACGAACCCGGGAAAACCCCGGAAAGAACCACCGATCGACTAGAAGCTACAGGCAAGCTTTCTCACATACCCACATTGGCCAAATCCGAGACTCGAACCTACGCAGAAAGAGGTAAGATGGCAGTGGTTGTTTAGGGAACTTTCTTTAAAGGAAGTATAGCCATACATGTATATCTATCAAATGCCCAAACAAACATAAATTGCAGTGGCAAGCAATGATCATAGACATTTGGAATTATACATACATTTATGGGCATATCAAGCAAATATGTATATACATTAATGATTAAAGATTATAATCTTGAAAGAAAGTTCCATCACTAAACAGAAGTACATATAAATGATCAGTAATACCTGAAGATATAAAAATGCATGAACTACAAGGGTTTATGAGTAATACATATATCATTTACAGCTGAAATGTAATCTGAAAATGAGGACTGTGAATGGTTTGTGGCCACCTGGATACTAAATGCATTAATCCAAAGTATATATTCATTATTCAGATGCACATAAACCATCCCCATCTTTGATTTATTCTTAAGGTTACATGTCAGTTTTACTTCTTACAAAGACGATATTCCCACAAAGATATATATATATATATATATATATATATATATATATATATATATATTTATATATATATAGCATATTGCCCATTAAACCCTATTACCATGCAGTTTGTACATCTTTCACTATAAATCAAAAAGTGTGATTGACAGCATGCAAGTACAGTTCTTCTTGTCTATGACACTTTCATTCAAGCATTACCCAATTGCCATACATATATATCTATCAAATGCCCAAACAAACAATGACTGTAATGGCAAGAAATGATAATGGATATTTGGAATTGTAAATATGTTTATAGCAAGGATGATTAAATACTTGAAAGGAAGGTACATGTCACCGCAGAAGTGCATATTAATAATCAGTAATATCGGACAATTTAAAGATGCATGCATCACAGGGTTTTATGAGTAGTACATAGATCATGTAAGAGATCTGCTATTGAAATGCAACCTGAGAAAAAGACGGAACGGTTTTTGGACATCTGGATCATAAATACATTTATCCAAAGTAGATATTCATTTTTAGGTGCCCACAAACCATCCCCATCTTTTGTTTATTCTTAAGGTTACATGTCAATTTTACTTCTCTTGCAAAGACTATATTCCCACAAACCTATCTATCTGTATATGTATGTGTGTGTATATATATATATATATATATATATATATATATATATAGTTAAGTTCCTTTAAGTGGTATATGGGTCATTTCATGTTTGTTAAAAGGGATATGGGCATCTATTGCGTTTATGTAGGGTTTATGGGATTTTAAAACAATGTTGCCTTAAGCGACTTCTGTGCCAGTGATTTTAATTTCCATCACCTTAACCCCATATGCCCACAAACTTTGAAAATATGCAGCTATGAGGTCTATAGGGTGAACTTTTTTTGGATAGCACTTGCCCATCACCAAGTACACACATACCAGTTATGGTACAATGTGCCCTTATACCACTGAACAGGAGCATATATATATATATATATATATATATATATATATATATTTGCCCATTTTACATTGTATAGCAAAATGGCACCACATTATTAGATCCAAATCATCTCAGAAAATATTCATCAGGTAAAAAGACGTTTCAACCCAAAAGAAAATCACTTCTCTCCCCCACGCACAGGCACTTGATACAAGGAGAAAGTAAAAACACCCTCCCCAATTAACACAAGGTAACTAGCTTGAGCAGGTCAGAATCTGACACCTTGATTACTCTGCTTCACTTTGTCATACTATCTGCATTTTGTCACTCAAAACTTAACAGCACCATAAAGAGGACACACCACGCGTTTCCTGCATGTTTTAAGTACCTTACTATTTTGAATGGCCATTGTTATGGAAAGTCTATCCATTGTTTCATTTCTTGTACACTTTCACATAATATCTGCCTTTATATTTCCGGTCTACTTTGTGCTCTGATAATCATATGTTAGCATCTGTACTTCCATCAGCAAGAATGGAAATTTATTTGCTGCAATTAAAACTTTCCCTAGCTTAATCTAATCTCTCAAGACTTTATCAACAGATAGAATAGAGTCTATTGCCCGCATCTGTTCTTATAATTAACACGATGTTTAATATTGTTCTTCTTGAGCTCTTAGGGTATTTCCATATCAGAAAATGGTTTTCCATATTTGCATAGGGTATGGACTGTTGAGGAGAGCTCTTTTTCTATTTTCTGTTTCATTCATTGCTCATTTAATTTTAAAATGACCTTTCCAAGTGGAGTGTTAGCAAGGGATTTTCAGGACATTTTTGGATGTATCCTACATATATTGTGCTGCATAGTCTTTATGAGGTCCAATTCTTGAGAGAGATGATTGACTAAATACAGAAGTATTTTATGGGGGGGGGTTATCTTTTGTATAGGACATTTTGAAAAGAAAGACGGAAAGTAACTTTATTTTGTAATTTCAGCTTCAAATGGCATTTGGAAAGTGGGGAAAGTATTTTTACCCTTGTCTTCTAAAGGAGAATAACTTGATCTTCCTTGATGGAAATAAGAAGCAGGTATGTTTTTTCTTCAAGTCTTGTTCAGAATGTCATAAGGCAGGCCTAAAAATAATTCACTTGTAACATCGATGGTTTTCTATTTTTTTACATATTAAATGAAGTAAACATATGTTGTTTAATTTACATTGAAGATAAAAATTGGAACATGGATAATGTATTTTGCTCTCTTGACATTATTTGATACTGGGAAATATTTGATATGACAAGCTTGCATTCTCTTTCACAAGCTTATTTTCTGTAAGTAAAGGTACTTTTGCAAGTTTAATAGAGAGATTAAATCTCCTTTAACTGTGCTTTTTCAGCATCTGAGGAGTGGCAAATTAGGGAGGATTATGTGAACAGAACCACAGTTTTAAATAAATCCCCATTTTGTATGAATGAATTGTCTTTTCATCTCTGTTCTTGTTAAGTCAACTGGAAATAAAGGGATTAGGGATAGAAGTAACTTTAACCTAAAAGGTGCTTAACATTATTAATTGTGACTGACTTTAAAATGCAGCTGGGACAACTAACACAAACATTGAATGTTTTCATTTCAACTATTAAGATGAAACATTGTGTGTGGTAAAAAACCCCACAGACAAGTAGCCATTGTTTTTCAATCATCCAATACTCTTAATTATGGGGAGTGAATAGGCTTGTCCATCCCACACCACCCCCTTCCATGTGCATCTCCTGAAGGCCAAAGTAAACTCGGATTCTGCACTGTAATATATGTGTTGATGTGTGTGTGTGTGTCTTGGAAATTGCAGATTATACAGTGTATGATCATTTCATTTGTATATTTCATGCACACAAGAAATAATTGTTTCAGAAAAATGAGAAGAATGTCCTAGAGTGCCTCCTTCCACCCATTGGGACACCAGTGTGGGTCCAGGGAAAGGATGGGGATTACTTGGAGAAAGGGGAAGTTGTGGCAGTAGATATGAAAAGAAGAAGAGTCAAGGTCTCTCAAGATGGTTTCACTGAATGGTAAAATATCTCCAGTACCTATTTGTGACAAATTAAATACATTCTTATATGTATTGTTTTCATTCTGCACTTATGCCCCAGATAAGCAGTGTATCCTCATATTTCACGCAATTAAAACAGTTAAATACCCATTTTTTCTTCCAGTATGCATGCCACATATCCAAGTATTTTTGTTTCACATGAAAGATCAATGTCTCAATGTATCTATTTGTGTAAACAGGCAGTTGGTTTTAACATCTGGTCTGATATTATTGTATGTGGCACTTGCATTATTGCTAAGTAAAACTAAACTAGCATATGTGTAGTATGTATACAAGCATGTTAAACCAGTCACATTTCTTTGTTGCAATTGACATGGTGCTATGTTTGTTTGTTTCTTGCATAAAATCAAGCGTTTGTATACTACCATACTGTCACTAAAATGTATGGAAACAGTGGGAGATAATCTGCCAAGCCTCGAAGTCTGTTTTACAATTCAACAATTTTAGTTTGTTTTCCATTCAATGACAGTAAGAACTGTAATTTGTGGAGATGATCATTACCATGATTCGAAGTAATTTAACTAAGTGATAAGGTAAAAAAGGTTGAGATGTATGTATTTTACCAAATGTAAAGTGAAAGATGTTTGTGCTGGTTTGTGCAGGTACATCAAATGTACAGAGATGTTTGTAAAGAGAGAGTCTTCAAGGATAATACGGTGTAAAGATGTTTTGTTTTAGATCATAAACAAAACTCGTTGGGTATTTTTCAATTTTCAGTAATTATCACTTGAAACTTAAAAGTAATCTCATTTCACTCAATTTTAATGTTGTGAGGGAAATACCCAATACCATTCATTCCATGTACGAATAGCAGTACTTCTGCTTTTGACACATTTCTTGGAAATTCAGTACAAAATAATTTCATTCTCATTGTTATAACATCCTTGAACATCCTGCTGTTGCTTAGTTATAATTAAGCAGAAACAAATGTACTGTTTTGGAATCCTATTATTTTTATTGTATTATGACCTGCTCATATATCTTTAAACTTGTTTTTATTTGTAGGATTCACCAGGATCGATTAGCAATCCAAGAGAAAGAAATAAAGAAGGTAATTTTTCTGATTATTCAGCATGTTTCATTTATTGATAGTCATCAGACATGTGAAAAATTTTAGAGCCATAATCAGGCATTGTTCTCTAAATAACTTTATGGGCCATGTGTTCGAGGCTTCTGCTTTAGAGTGTCAGTTCCTTTGATGGAATTGTGTAATTCTTTACTTGTACTGCGTGTATTATGCATGATTTTATATTCCTGCCTTTAGTGTAAAATTTACTTGAAAGTGCAAAACGACTTAATGTGATATTTTTGTTTTTAAAAAATATGGCCATTACAAAGCCAGTAAATGTAATTGAAACCAAAGTGTTCTTCCAGCTACCAACATTAGGTAAGATGGATTTTGTTTCATTGTTCATTAAAAAATATAGTCTGGTTGATTCCTATCATAACCCAGTATTTTCAGACAATCCACATAGCACATCCAAGGTCTAATACCAGCTTGGTTGATATTATTAGTGCAAGTATCTGTGCACAGTAAATTTTATTTTCCTTTTTACTGTCATTAAAGTTTGCTATTCTTCATTTTTTACATTGTCCAAATGAGCTAAGATGGGACGAGTCTTGCTGCCAACACTGCAAAGTTTGAACTCGTATAGGAAAGTGAATTTACTGCATGAGATTATCATTAACATCTGTTTACGTAATTGTTTGAAGTATCCCTGCCCACCATTGAAATGATCCATCCTGTAAATATGTGCAGCATATACTCCTATAAACTGCTGACAAGGATACAAAGCAATGTTTCTGTTACAACTAGGTCTAATGTTACTCTGGAGAGATGGACACATAAATAAAATCACTTTTATAGTGAATTATAAAAAGAAAAGAAAAATTGCAGTGACTGTGCGAGTTGCAAATGCTGGTTGTTATAGCAAGGAGACTTGATGGTTTGCTTGAGAAAAGATTTCTGTACCATGAAAATGCTTGATTTGAATAGGAATCAATTACACTATGCCGAGTTCTGACCTACAATAGACTAAGGCTACTAGGGTGACACCTTACATGTGGGGAAACGTTTTGACCAGACATTAAGACAACATTTAAAAACATTGATGTATGACGTTTATGATGTATTGAGCCAGCCATGGAAAGAGTTGTGAAGTATTGAAATTTTTCCTGCATTATATATGCAAATCTATTTCTGGATGTGAGAAAGGTATTTTAAATTAGGCGAGTGTACAGACCTGCAAAAATATTGCAAAATCCAATGCATCTTGGATGACAAGCATATTCCCTTTATTTGGAGCTGTAGTATTTGACATATTCAAATGTTGTTAAAGCTGAAGATTACAATTGTTGTCACCCTCGTCCTCAACAAATTGAACATATTGAAGTGTTCGGGGAGGTGAAGATTATTTGCATATATTAATGCTTTTTTGTTATATTTTGTTATGTTTCTTGATCGACTTCTTTTTCTTCGTATTTATAACTTGTGATTAACAGAGTAATCTATATATCGATGTATCCATATTTTTTCGATATTGATCCAAGATATGAAGATTCACTACTTGCTCTATACAAGTTGCTATAATCTTCAGCAGTTATGAATAATTATTAGTCGTTTGCCCTTTTATTTTTTAAACTGAGATATCATCTCATATCATCTCAGACAGCTGTAGGTTGCAGGAACATGTACTTCTTTATGTCACTATGAAAAACAATAATTGCAAGGGCCCTCTCGACTTCTGCAAATTAGTAAATGCAAGGTGAGTAACATGTTTTTAAATCTTGTCCCAACCCCCTCGCCAATTCCATGCTGCTTATTTTATTCTATCTCCATGATCAGCCACTGACAACATATCAGCATAAAGATGACACTCAAAATTTGTTTCCTATGCATGATTTAAGTCCTTTACTGATCAGTTAATAACCATTTTTATGTGAAGTTTCAATGTTTCTTCACATCTAGTTTTGTATTGAATATTATGGTTACAGTGTCATGTAGCGAAATATGTTGCATTCAGTTATGATTCATGGACATTGTTTGTTAAGTTTCAGAGAAAAACAATAACCACAAATCGTACCTTGCTGAGATTATACACTTCGTGACAAACCAGAAGTATTACATCCAAATTTGATCTGAATAGATACAAAGCATCAGACTGACTTTGGGCCAAAGTGTCAGTTCACTGATTTGTAAAGTATTTAAATCATACACAAGGGCCAAGTTTGGAATGTTTCCTTTTATGCTGTGTCATCATCGACTGAACATGCAAATGGGATAAAAAGAAAATAGCACAGAATCAGCAATGCGGTAGATTCAAAATCACGCAAATTAAAATCCCCATGGTAATTTGTTGAAGGGGAATGGTAGATATGTCAACCCTCCCAATTTAGGCTTGAGATTCACGATTTTTAATGTACTTTCCTGCCTGGACTATAACTTTTCACGATTTTTCATTGTCGCCGACAAGAGATCCAGGTACAGTAGTAAATTCTCAGTTCGTTTCCATGTCTCAGCATAGAGCCTGCATCCATTTATATACTGTGCGACAGAACTGGATACTCTGTTGCATTAACATACTAGTGGAAAGTTCTTTGCTCAACAACGACCATGTTATTAAAGTTTATAGAAATATATCATGCAAAATGGCACAAATATCAGACAGTTTTCAAAAAGGGATATACACAAGAGTTCCCATGTATAATAGAATTGAGGAAAGGTATTTCTTGCTCATTTTGTAGCATATGCTGGTGTTATTTCTCGATCTCTCACGACGGGAAGAGTGATATAGTGAAATACATGGATACAATGAAACACAAGGATAATGTTCATTGCATAAAAAGTATTAAAACAGAGATTTCACTTTTAGAGTACATGATGACAGCGTTATGAACACTTGTTCATGCCATTCCTTATTGAACACAGTTTGCCCTTAAGCTGTGCCGATCACACTGGTGCATTATTTCAGACAGTGTTTCCTGATATTGAAATAGCAAAGAAGTATGGCTGTGCTAGAACAAAAACTGCAATTATCATCAGGGATATGGGTTATAGAGAAAAAGAAAAAGTTGTAATGGCTTTAGGAAGTGTGCCTTTTTCATTTGCTACGGATGGAAGCAACCAAAGTGCCTTAAAGTTATATCCTTTTGTAGTAACTTTGCATAACCAGGAGAGGCAGCAGATTGAAAGCTGCTTACTTTCAGTACCAGCATTAGAGCATCATTTAGCGATAACATTTTGGAAACACTTTTGATTGTTAAATCTCCGCGGCCTGGTTGCTGTTTTGAACAACATTTGACACAGCATTTCTTAAGAGGACAAAGTCTGCTGCAGTGTCACTTCTGAACAAAAAAGCAGACTGATAAGTAACTTTACTTTGTCATAATGAATGAAACAATAACCAGTATAAACAAAATAACATTGCATGTAGATATGTTTCTGATAATTATGTTGTAAAGATGCTTTTAAAGTCTAAGGTCATGAGAGAAAAATCTCCTAATTTTTTATGTTTGAAAGTGGGAGATTTCCTGATTTCTGGTTTTGGAAAATTGGCAGCTCTGGGAATGGGTATTGTTAAACTTCCTTTCTCACTCACAGAAATAAGTGTATGTGTCCGTGGCAGTTGTTTTGGATCTGGAGGAATTTAATTGTGATGGATTTGGTTCTTAGTCATCTCCACTTCCATACTCAAATGTGCACAAGGAATTTTCATATTTATTTTCTAAGATAGTACACTCCAAATTTTAGCAAAGATTTGAAATTAGTAATAAAATGTTTTAAAAGCGATCATCAAAGTGGCAAACAAAGGACATGGTGACCAAGACAAGTCCTGCAGTTGATCTAATGGAGCAGCCAGGCATGGCCTAAAAGGTTGAATCAAAATTACTGACACTTAAGTATTATTCTATCTTGTCCAGGATGACAATAGCAGAAGACGAGATGATATGTCTGTCTGTCTGTAATCTGTTTGGTAGAAGTATAGCCAATATGTCGATACAAAAAACAGCCTCACAATACCACAGAGATGAAAATACCATGAAGTTTGATATAAGTATCGATAATATATATTATCATAGGCTGTGAAACAGGAATTATATCGATATTTGGCCAAGGTTTATCGTTTCATTACTATTTATAATGTTTAGAAATGTTCAAAGAATTGCTTCAGATTTATTTACATGTTACAAATTATTCATAGGGTACACAAACAAGGTGAAAAATATTTCAGCACTGGAAGATTACTTTCTCCTAAATGCAAATAATATGTTCAACACTGGAAGATTACTTTCTCCTAAATGCAAATAATGTCTAATTAAGAGTTGCTTGCATATACATAGACAAGGAAAGGAATGTGTCACAAAGAGTGCAAATGTTGGAAAAGAAAAATTTCAAGATATTTGTAATTTACCTAGTTTGATTTATTGTGCATTCATGATTGTCTTTTTATGTACTGTTCTTTTGAATGATGTGCGTGTCAGTAAATTTCTCCTTCTTGTTTGTTGACAGATCCTAACTCGCATGGTACAGAACCTGCACATCTTTCTGCACGACCTGCTTGTGAGACTATATGTGCACCAGTGACCATGCACCTTCCATCTGCAGATGTACAGGATTTTCTGCATCATATTCCCAACTGATGGAGCCTACCTCTCTTGGTAAGGGAGGTAATGATGTACTATATGCTATGACTCTAGTCTGCTCCACATGTTAAAGTATTTCATAAGAAATCTTTTGTTGGTTTATTATGGGTCTTTGTTCATAGACAGCATGAATGACAGTTGTTTTTAACTTCAGAGTAAACATAACAGTCTTCCTGTAGTCATGGGTCTTTTGTACAACCGAAAAGTTTTGCCAAGGAGGTGAAAAATATTTCAGCGTATATAACACTGGAAGATTACTTTTCCCTACTTGCAAATGATGTGTAATGAAAAGAGCGGCTTGTATATACATGGATAAGAAAGGGAATGTGTTACAAAGATGCAAACGTTGGGAAAGAAAAATGTCAGGATATTTGTAATTTACATAGTTTGATTTATTGTGTACTCATGATTGTCTTTTAATGTACTGCTCTTTTGAATGACGTGCGTGTCAGTAAATTTCTCCTTCTTGTTTGTTGACAGATCCTAACTCGCATGGTACAGAACCTGCACATCTTTCTGCACGACCTGCTTGCGAGACTATATGTGCACCAGTGACCATGCACCTTCCATCTGCAGATGTACTGGATTTTCTGCATCATATTCCCAACTGATGGAGCCTACATCTCTCGGTAAGGGAGGTAATGATGTACTACATGCATTGACTCAAGTCTGCTCCACATGTTAAAGTATTTCATAAGAAATCTTTTGTTGGTTTATTATGGATCTTTGTTCATTGACAGCATGAATGACAGTATTTTTTATTTCAAAGTAAACATAACAGTCTTCCTGTAGTCATGGGTCTTTGGACAACTGAAAATTAACTTTTGCCAAGAAGGTGAAAAATATTTTAGCCTATATGACACTGGAAGATTACTTTCTCCTAAATGCAAATGATGTGTAATGAAAAGAGTTGCTTGTATATTCATGGACAAGGAAAGGAAATGTGTCACAAAGAGTGCAAATGTTGGAAAAGAGAAATGTCAAGATATTTGTAATTTGCATTGTTTGATTGACATGCCATGAATCATACGTCTGCTCCACCTGTTCAAATATTTCATAAATATTTTGTTGCATTATCATTTCTGCTTTTTCATAAGGCAACTAATTTATATGCATTTTCTAAATATTAAGATAAATTTTACAATCTATCAGCTGTCTCTGGATTTTTTTCTGCAACGGGAAATTTAGTGGGAATTTTCTTTCCCTCCCACCCTTACTCTCCACCCTTACGTATTCATTATACAATAGACTGGTCAGAGATCATTGTCACCAGAAATGAACCTGAATGCACATGATGACATATGTACTTAGCTCAAGCCAAGCACATTCAATTTTTATGAAATTCTTTGTTGTATTACATTTATGAAAGGGAGTTCCTGTACATTTTGCAATAGAGATCAAAGGCAGAAGTCACTAATTAAATCAATTTTACATTTGTAATAGCTTATTTCCATTGGTCTGGGCGGGGGAACAATTTGGCATCTTCTGATATGTTTGTGGAAAGAATATGACTTCATACCATTATATGAAGAGTTGTGAAGCATAATGAATGTAGATGTCAAGACTGTTGGCACATGAACTCATCCAAGACTGTTGGCACATCAGCACATTAAATACAGGAATTTGTTCGCAACATTATATTTTTGGACTAATGATATAATTTTTAGGACTATTAAGGATTTACTACTGTTAAGTTCCTTTTAAAGTTTCATTTTGTACTCTAGGGAAATAAATTATTTGAATTTTACTTAAAGTGGTGGGGTATCTTTTGTTACTTAGCTTGAAACCATTGGGTTGTGCCAGTTTAATTTGAGGATTTATGGTCATCTCTCAGATGCTTTTCATTAGTCATAAAAGTGAGTACATCTCCTGGGTACTACATCCATATCAGAAAGGTATCTTTGTGAGACCTAAATTTCAGCTTGGAGCTTGGACTTGAATGTATTTTTATTTTGAAGTAAGAACAAAAATTTTCCTGACGTTATGTCTAGAGTTAATTGAATATTTACATGAAGTTTACTTCAGTTAAGGTTCATTTATATTAGTGGTCCATATATTAAGGTCCTGCTAGCTTGACGCATTTTTGTATGACAACAAATGCTGATAGACTGCTTGTTGCTTTGTCCAGTATAGATTGTGTTTTTCTTTTCAGACATTAGACATAAGCTGGTGCAGAGTCTTGATATTATTGATGCTTCTTCCGATTCCAATATGTCAGAAGTGTTTGAGGTCCAAGTAAGGCTCTAGTTAATATTTGTTTCTCATTTTAGTTTGATGGTCTTCATCACGTACAATGTTACAAAGAAATGTTTGATGTTTCCTGAAAGGTACTTTTTGTACATATTTTGACAAATTCTGTGCAAGATTGCATTAGAATGTTGAAGATGTATTTTCTTTCATTCCATTTTGTTATACGGGAGAGTTATGTAATATTTTCAAATTTATGGATTGATATTTTCCAGATTTCTTTTATATCAGAGGTCCTTAAAATATACTTGCATTTGCCATGTAAATGGGTCATGAAATGTAAATGCTTATTATTGCCTGCATACTTTACATAATATTTAATATGATGATCGGATCAATATTGTATGCTTCAGTTTATGTTCAGATAAAGAGAAATAACGGATCATCGTGCCACACAGCAATCCCTACTTTTTTATGAACTCAGAAAATTGCACATTCTCCTTTGAATACATTCCCCAATCACATTGCTATAGGGGATGTTTGCCTACTACCTCTTGAATCCATTCTAACTTGAAAGACTAAAATTGTTCGTCATCCTAAAATTAACCTGGTTTCATCACCAAAAATAGGTTGCCCACAGTGGGTAACCAATGTATTGTCATTAGATCGCTAACAGCTATCAATAGGTCATCAGTGATGATAAAACAAGATCAGGTTCATGCTCTCAGACTTTATCTGTGTTATATAAAACCGATTAGAGGCAACCGTAAAAGACTCTTCCTACCATTGCGGTCTGGACGAGAAAATTTTACGGCTCAAGCCCTAGCATCCTGGCTAAAATGGGTCATACATGCCCATGAGATCAGAGCTATTGCAACCAGTCTGGCCTTTTAACGCAATACATTGCTGTGAGACATTATTCAAGCTGTGGGCTGGCATGCAGAATCGACTTTGACCAGTTTTTATCTCAGAGACCTTACTCTGTAGATACAAAACTTAAATATGGTTGGTCCGATAGCAGCTGCACAAACGGCTACGAGACCAGCAGAGTTTAAATAATCAACACAACGCATGCCTTGCTGGACTCGCCAGGTAAAATTTTGGAATTCAAAGAGTTCATATTATTATTATCTTCATATATGCCCTATATGTGTCATCTTTACGACACTATGTTGCGTTGATTACGCTTTGGGGAGATCGAGAGATCCTTCGCAGAGGGAGAGAACTCCTCTTTCCCTAGATGGAGAATCGGAAGGGGGATGCTCAGCATTCCCACCACCTCTTACTTATTCTCCATATAATAATGTGATTGGGGAATGTATTAAAAGGAGAAAGCAAATTTTCTAAGTAAATTATGTTTTTCCGAGAATATTTACCCAATCACATTACGATAAGACCCTCAAATCCTCCTCGCTATGCGAACATCTGTGCGTCGTACATGTGGCTCGGCAAAAAGAACTGAGCTAGGCTGGACTAGCGTATATTCTGCTGGGTGGGAAAGGGAGGTAATTAGCTATGGTGTTGTTCCCCTTTGCACAGTAGGTATTTTTAGAAAGACAAGACATTTTAGGCTGGATTCTTGATGTAGTAGGCAAACATCCCCTATAGTAACATGCTTGGGTAAGTATTCTCGGAGAAACATAATTTACTTAGAAAATTTGCCCTTTTTATGCATTTACTTTTTCATCTTTAGCTATTCCAAATTGCATGTTTTTCTTGCATATCTTCACCAAGACAAATAATTAAATGGAGTAAAAAAATTTGCTTAAGTACATACTGCAAAGAGTATGGTTGTTTTGTTTCCATATTTTTGAAGAATGGTAATTATGTATGCTGAGAAAAGTGTCAGTAAATAATTATATATGCTTAGATTATTTTTTCATTGTATTGAAAGTTTTATATTGTCTAAGTTGTCTTCAAAATCCCTATAATGTTGAAAGATATGACAGGGTGGCCAGTATGTAATCTATAAGGAAGTGAGAAGCATTTTCCAAATCGCAGATCATTCAAAAGTCTAAAAAGAAACCTTAATTTTTACGGTCTATATGTTCTCATCATTAATCAGAGCATTTCACAGCAATAATTATGACAAAAAATTTCTTTGCAGGTATCAACAGTGAGCTCTGCATCGGTACATGAAAAGAAAAACCCTGCATACAAACAACCCATAGACTTAGGTAATCTTAGTTATTTTTGTGGGTTCCTAAAGCTCATGGGGTTTAAATCAAATGGCTTCATATATTAAGTGGCAAGTAATGTAATTTAAGAACAGATTTTGTGCTCCACTTTGAAAGTTAAATATGAAATGTTCCATATTAAAATTATAATCTTTTGGGGGTATTTGCACTATATACTATCATCTTCAGTTTTAAGGTTAAAAATTAATTTGGATATAGTACATCTCTAGATTCTTTTATTATCTTGTGGCATTTTCTGTGCATCTGTCTCTTGGTTCAGCTATTAAATTTTCATTGTCAGGCCCATAAATATGCAAGTCTTGGTTATATTTTATTGAAATTGTACCTGCATATTTATCATGTGCCATAACCAGGTATTTATGTCAAAGGTCAAGGTGACTGAGGGAAATGTGTCTCTTGAGATCTGTTTCCACATGGAGGATATCACTTTAATCGTTAAGTCTTTTTTTGGTGACTTTTATCCAGATATACATCACTACATGACAGTTTTTATGTAGCATACTAAGGTGTGTAAAGTATAGGTCAAGGTCGTCATTAGAGACAGTCTTATGGGGCTGGTGTAGAATGTGATGTGTGATGTACTCTTACTCATGTTCCTTTTTTAAAAAAAATTACCTGAGAAATTGCCACTAAGATCTCGTGAGAATTTATCAAGACAGATTTCCATGCCAATAAATTATAGGAGCACAAGTAGCAAGAGACACTGACTGTCAGCCTGAATAAATGAATTAGATGGAGGATAGGCTGTCTAGATAGCATTTGTAAAATAAATATGACACCATGCAGTTATGTTGCCTACCGACAGTACACATTGAAGAGTGACAGAGTGGACAAAACAGTGAGATGCCTGTGCAAAATGCTTGATAGATAAATTGTCTTTTGTCATCTAATCTCAAAATTGTTGTTGTGACATGCAAACTTTTTCAAAAAAAAATATCAAAGAAACTATGCTTAATGCTTCAATAATATTAGAGCAGTTTCTTTTCCAATTTATACCAAACTTTGTAAATTGATTTATATGTTGATCTTGAATGAGTTAGATTATGAGCAAGCAACTGTTGATATTAATTATACCTTTATGTTTTGACAGAATTCAGCATATTTTGTAAAATGAACATTTAAAATTTCGGAGTTACTTTCTAGGGTAATTGTTCTTAAAATACTACACAAACTTGCTGATTGAAATGGTCAACTGTTTACATGGTTCATTCAACTTTGAGGAATCCTTGAATGTGGAACTTACCTTGATAACTCCATACATCACTTTCTTTATCAAAATGTGTAATTACAGACCTGCTAACCCTGACGAGTCCGTACAAGTAAGGCAGCTGATTTTTTTCTGTAAGATTGATCAGTTTTCAGTAAGGTATAACAATCAATAACTGCTATTGTAAAGCTGGAAAACATAATTGCAAGTTTGATGCAGCAACGATAACATTATGTTTAACATATCTAAACACATGGTTTGTAAAACCTTTATAAAGGACTTTTGAACATGTTCCAAGGATTCCCTCAAGTTTTCAAGGCATATTTTTGTCTCATGGAAATTAGTTTGCAAAGTATGCGTAGCCATTATTTACTACTAGTACCGTTGCACAAACTTTAGTTCCAAACTCTATGCAACTCAATAGTTTGTTGCTATCTCTCAACTTGATGTAATTCTTGGAAATTCTTTTTCCATTTCATATGACGACGGCAATCATATCTCCCGCCACGAGACGTACTCAAATTCGCACGTAATATCCAATAAACATAATTGTGTCCTTTCCATCTTTTATTCACAAGAATCTGAATATTCCTTTTTATTCTTCTGTGTTGATTATTAACACTTTTCTAGAGGCTTATTTTCTCTTTCGTCTTAAACATGCATCACTTTGGGGGCGCAATTTTTAAAAAATTCTATAATCAACAGTTTGATCATCCAGACGCTTTGCATGAACAAATAGGTGCAGTTTAAAGCATCTGGGGTGCTGCTGTAAAGTTGGTCTGGTTCCCTAACTAATTTCACTAATTCAAATATGAAATCCAGATCCAAATAAAACAGTTGAACCAATTATCCGGATTTTTCGGCAGCGATCATTTTTCCGTAGTTTTTGCTTGTATGCCGCAAGTTCGTATTTTAAGGATAATTTTCGTAAGACTTGCAGCAAAATAGTAAGAGTTGGCAGATCTGTAATTATTGTGCAAAAAGTATAAAAAGATGCATAAATTATGATACATTTGGGTGGATCAAACGACACAAGACGTGGTTATGCTCTTTACTTATGTAGCATACTAAATAGCTACACATTTTATCTGCGATGATAAAGAAAGGAACTAATTTCCATGAGACAAAAATATGCCTTGAAAACTTGAGGGAATCCTTGGAACATGTTCAAAAGTCCTTTATAAAGGTTTTACAAACCATATGTTTAGATATGTAAATCAGGTGAATGATATCATGCCTACTTGGGCCCCATGTTAGTGTATTGCACCTAATACTTGGGATTCAGCATTCCTCCCTTGTGGCAAGTCTTTGTTAATGTTTTCACTTTTTACCGTAAATTTCAAGTCAAAATGTTCATTATAGATGTATTCAAAAATGTCTTTTTCATTTCAGTGTTTGTACCAGGAGTTAGTAAAAAAGAAGATGGACGGAGGATATATAATAAGAAATTGGCTTGCCTTTACTGTGGAAAATTGCTAAAGCATCGTCTCAAAAATCACCTAGCAACTCAACATTCAGAGGAGAAGGAAGTTGCGTCACTTCTTGCAGGCAGTAAGATGGAACAAAAAAAAAGATTTCAGTTAATAAAAAATAATGGAAACTTCAAACATAATATTAAAGTGCTTGAACAGGGGGAAGGAAAGCTGATAGTGGTAAGAAGATCTACACAATCTTCCAGAGAAGATGAATACTTGCCTTGCATCCATTGTGTGGGATTTTTTTCGTGTTGAGGATCTCTGGAGACATTGTGGGAAGTGCCCATTTTCTACAGAAGAAGAGAAGGATATAAATGCAAGGTCATCTGTATTGGCAAAATCCAGACTTTTATTAGCAGGTGGACTAGCTAAAAAGACTCTACACTCATTCAGCCTTGAAGCATCACTGACCTCGCCAATACTAAAGCATATGAGACAAGATGAAGTCTTCAGTGTAGTAATAAAAGATCAACTAATCATGATATTTGGACAAGTGTTGCACAAAAAACTGGGCAGTGCCCGAGCCAAAGATATTTGCCAAAGAATGAGACAGCATGACTTAAGATGGCAGTTGCAGCATCTGGAAGGGCTAAACAGCTTATTGATTGGATTAGTGGCTCTTGTTTCGATTCATTGCTGAAGGCAACTGAAAAATTGTGTGGCTTGTCACAGTCACAGTCTGTGAAGCCATTTTTTGAGATACCTTCCTTGGCATTAAGACTTGGCTACCTTCTTGTAAAGAGTGCATATTTAAAGAGAGGCATGGCTTTTCGAAAAGATAATGAAAAGATGAGGAATGAAGCTGAAGTATTTCTGCACCTACACAAAAGTGATTGGACAGATTCTGTCTCATCAATTGCTCTGGTATCAATGAAAAGGAAAAGGACCACAACGGAAAGATATGAAATTCCGTTGACTTCAGATCTTGTGAAATTGCAGAATTACTTAGTGGAGAACATAAACTTGAAGATCAAAGTATTGAAAGAGGAACAATCTTATCAGAATTGGAGATCACTAGCTGAACTAACTCTGGCAAGAACCACGATGTTCAACAAAAGAAGAGCCAGTGAAGCAGCAAACTTGTTGGTGCAAGACTACATAAAACAGCCAAATTGGCAAGAAATGGCATGTGAAGAGATTGCAGCATCATTTACGGAAACTGAGAAATCTTTACTGAAAAGGTACATTATTTGCCCATGAATGATTCACCACCTCAAAAATACCACATACTTCAGTTGTAATTGTTATATGTTTTGAAGTCACAGGAATGACTGTTGATGAGAACTTAGACTAAGCTTGACCCAATAGAGGCATATGTGGATTTGACAGGTTAAAATTGTACTCAAACATTTTTAACTGTCTTTTCAACATGACATTTTATTATCCTAGCAACATTAATGTTTAGAAAACAATTTCATTTTCCCAAAAAATAATTAGCGTTGAGATAATTAATCAGTAATGTTCATATAAAGAGAACCTTGAACAATGTCACTGGCTATTGAAGTTGGGTAATTTGCAAAGAATCAAAGCCAGATAGTGATGGTGACTTGATTCTCTAAAAATTAAGTCTAATATTCCTGAAGAATATTTTCATTCATTAGAATTATTTCATAATTAATAGAAATGAGTATGTAACTTGAAGAGATATCAATGGAGGCCACAAGTTTGGCAAACTGATAAATTTAAATTTTAATGTCTTTATGACAGTTTATCATTGCTGTGGTAACAGCACTTGCTATCACACTCGTAGAATTCTAGTGTTCAATGTCAGTTGTGGTGGATGTATGAAAATATTTTATTTGATGTCGGTAAGGTATTGCATAAGTGAAGCAACAATCATTTTTCATGGAAGGCAAAGCAACTAGAGAAACTATTTTGTCACCTGAGGAATGAAATGTGACCTGACATTGGCTATACAACTATACAGTATGTGTGGTCCATCACAATTATGCAAGAATGGACTTCATTTGGATACAGCAATACCAAACATTTCAGAATAGGAGAAATTAATTCCAAGTCTAGGTGAAACACAAAGCATTTAGTTTCTTCTGCATATAGGATGGGAGGAACACATGCCATTTATTTACACCCATATACATTGAATCTAGTACTGTACCAAGTGGGAATTGGTTTTCTTACCCCATGGTAATAATCAAGCTGTCAGATACAGGTTAGCATTGTCTCAAAGTAAGCTTGAATGATCATCTCAAAACTTCACATGCCTAATACTGCTCATAATCAAGTAGTCAGATCACTTTCTCTTTTCAGAAGAGTTATAAACGATGGAAACAATTGTTATTTCAAATGCCAATCTTTGATCTTAATATGTAACATAGGCTGCCAAAGGGCATACACAAGACACTCTAGTAAAGATGTGAACTTGATGCCAAATAACAGATCATGCCCACGACTTGAACCTTGATGTGAATGTTTGTGATAATAGGATTGTATGAGACTGACAGTGGGCAACTCATGATACCCTAGTGAGTAAAACATAATTTTTTTTACAGAATTCCAAGTTTATTAAATTGCTTTTCAAACTGCTGTTCACAATTCGTATAATGTTTCCCAACATCAATGGCCTCTCCCCTATTCCCAGCTTGCCCATAAGAAAGCAATCATGATATAAAAGTATACATGGTCCTCAGTGTATTTGAAACATTTTATTTTACAGACTGGACATGGTGCAGCTTGAAGGAAAAATGGACAGACCAGTCCCACATATACTGACAAATGAGGTTAAAGCAGCTTTGGATGTGCTTTTGTCAACGTGTTCTCCCTATGGTGTGCATAAATCCAACCCTTACTTCTTTTCTTTGCATCACAATCTGAAACTGGATTCATAGACACTTGGCAAGTACTTCAGAAAGTTGCAGCTGAAGCAGGATTTGTCCAGAAATCAAAAATCACTGCAACAAGAAAGAGGAAATACGCAGCAACAGTTTTTCAGGTAATTAATAGACTTTATCAGATGTTTTTTAACAATGTCTTTTATTGGTACCCAGATTGGTTCCTTTACCAAATTACCAAATAGCATCATATTCACCATGTTATGCAAAAATAATTATTAAGAAGTATCAATGGTGCTGAAAGCATTTTGCCTGCCACCAAGTCACAGAATATTATAAAACGTGTCCATTGTCATTCATTCCATCTGTACAGTTTCTAGAGTTGAAATGATACACCTGTGCCACGTATCTATATGATTCACGATACACGGCCTACGATACGATACATTATCAATTCTCAGTTTAAAGAATAAAAGGCAGGTGACTAATAATTATTTATGACTGCTGAAGATTAAAGTAACTTATATAGGGTAAGTATCGTTTTGTATCAGATCTTCATATTGTGTATCGATGTGGCAAAAGTATCGATATATCGATGAATTGTTTCACCCCTAATAGTTTCCTCTATAACCTTATTTAGTTTCATCTGCGGTCATTCTTGATACAGTCTCATTTAGGGAGAGCTCTTTATTCACTTGGAAGTCATTGTCTTGGAGGTCAATAGTAACTGCACTCTTGCCCTTATAGAGGACTATTAACAAAAGGTTGTAGTAGAATGTACCATTTTCAGTACTGTTGGTTTTTAGCATGAAATATGATATAAGAAAATGTCGGAAAAGAAATGTCATTAGCATGTTTGGTGTCCTTGGATCAAAGTTCAGGGACACTGTTGTCAGTACCTAGTGTTTCAAAGATCAGCAACTATGGAATGTGGTGGTGTCTAGCAGGTGACATATATATCTTGAAAATAATTTAGACGCAACAATTTCATTATGTGGCTTATTTCAACTTCTCATTCTCGAAATGGTTTGATTTGTGCAAAATCTAACACGCATTCTTTTTTAACTTTTAAAAAGGAAAGAATGTATTCTTACAGATGTACATTCCAAGTCTGCGCGTACTTTACAAACTTTTCAGTTGAACATTATGTTTATCCTCACTGCGTCGAACTTTTACTTACGTTTTCCAGCTTTATAATAGCAGTTATTGACATTTTATTACACCTTACTGAAAACTGGTCAGTCATACGGAGAAAAATCAAATGCCTTACTGAGATGGACTCGTCAGGGTTGGCAGGTCTGACATTCTAACAAAAATAAATGTTGTATCATGTTCAGAAATGCACCTTGTCCATCCATCCATCTCCTTGTTGTATGTTCACTATAAGCTTAGTTCAACTTCATGTACATTTATGAAACCCTGTTCCTAATATGCACTAGAGGTATTGAAGAAAGGTGTTCATTTTTGGGTGCCATGGTTAAATGTTGAGGTCATAGGCCACCTCTCCCCACTTCCATTCTAAATCATAAACTTTCACAAAACATTGTACTTCAGGCAAACTAAGTCCGTTCATATGCGGGTGAATGTGAAAGTCAAATATCAGAAACATGGTGACTCAAAGGAGGAATTGTTCTCTACATTGAATCGGTTGCTGTATATTACATAATTTGACAAAATTTGGTTGATGTCTTACTAAATCATCAATAATTTTGGTGAAAAGTGGAATGGTCAGGTTCAGAGTAAGGAAAAGAAAGAATATGGTTTCAAGATGAAAACTTTAATTTCATTGCCAAATACTTCAGATCAACATGCAGTCTTGCTATTAAGGAAAGAATTAGGCCTGTTGTTGGGGCATGGGGGTGAGGTAATGGGTAGTAGTTACAACTCGCAGTGATTATAAGACTAATGCAATTTATGTACAATGACTTTAAGTACAGAACATTTGTTTACACGTTTTCCAATGATCATGCACAGTACCTGTGGGTGCATGTGTACTTGGGTTGTCTCTGTATGTGCAGCTGTACATTGCAGTAAAACTTGTGTCTACCATTTCATTTATCCCATGAAGTTTGGGTTTCTATTTTGGTTAAGATGAAGCAGAGAGAAGGTCCAAGTTTTTCATGCACTTGTTTGTATTTTCATTCATGCATAATTATCACCAGACTGTTGGAACTCGACACAAGAGGTATAGCGACAAAACAGAAGTCCACTTTCATGATTATGAAGAGGACTTTTTTGTTCACCAAACAGCCTGCAAGTGCAATTGGAATACATACAATTTGCCTTTTCTTTCCAGTCAAATTTGTCTTGCAATGGTTATTATTTAGTGGGATTTTTTTATTCTCCTGCATTTATCTTCAACAACATGGATATTTCTGAGGTTGACCATTTGTAAATTACTGGAAAAAGTCAAAGCTATCCAGATTTCTTCCATTATGGGAACTGGGGCTTCACTCCATTTCTTAACGTCAAAATTTGTCAAGGACAATATAGGCTTTCATTGGAGGAAAAAGTCTGAGTTAACGAGAAATTAGACGAAATCACCAGAGGATATAATGTTATATTTTTTATTATAGGTCATGAGTCACAAAGAAGGTGAGCTGGATTGGCTGTCATGCCATTTAGGCTATGAAGTTGACACCCATAAAACTTATTACAGACTGCACAAGTCATCGGTAGAGCTTGCTAAAATTAGCCGTCTACTGATGGCAGTGGATATGGGTCAGGTGGCAAAGTATAAGGGGAAAACACTGGAAAATATTGTCATTGATGACTTAGAAGGTATATTAGAGTAGAATCTTGTTTATTACCAAACCACTTACATTGCTTGTGGAGCTGAAACAACCTCAGTTATATCCAGGAGTTAAAGTGCTGTTTGAAGTCTCTTAGAGTGAACAGTATAAAATGGATTAAATTTTGCCAACAGAAGTGAATTTAGACTAATTTTTGCTTAAAGACTGCCATCTCCGAAAACTGATATAAAGGACATGACTCAGATTGCACCTCAGCTATCATGCCTCAAAACTTCTTGAAATAGTGCCTTCACCTAGGCCTAGTTGAACAAAAATATTTTGCAGTTCTTGGTTAACAATAAAAACACTAATCAGAAAATTGAGTACATGCAGTGACTTGTAGTGCTTGATAATAACATTGTTATTTTTGAATAATGATTGCAATTTCAAAAGTGTCTGCGTAATGCATGCTTCAGTATTTGTGATCAGAGATTTAGAAGGAAATTATTGCGCCAATATTTGATACTCGATATAATGAGAATGATTCTTGGCTTTAAGCACTGAACAATAAAATGGTCAACAGTTCTTATGCTGTAATTATGAATCGATGGTGTTCGAGTAAAGTCTGTACTGCAGGTGAAATTAAAGTCAGGAAAAATACAACAAAGTTTTCTTTTAGAAATAATGTTCATTTATTTGCAAATTGTATGACCTGCTCAGAATAATTTTTCAGTTTATATTTAGTAGTGTTTTCAACCTTTCAGAAGATGCTGAAATATGTGAGATGGGCGCTGATGGTGATGAATCGGATGAAGATGGAGAACTTAGTCTGCATAGTCATGATGAAATAGATGTCTTGATGACAATTTCAGAGACCAATACAGGTATGAAACCATAACAGCAATGTCAAGTGTTAATTTATTCCTACCCCATAGCCGTGGTCAACTCGGAATGTATTAAAAATGGCATTAACATTATGCTCCTCTCGTCTCCACAGCATCCCCAAAGCCTGCCTTACTGAATGATTTTTTAAACTCTTTCTTCATAAATATGTAATAACGTTGCTACATTATCTTCCTGAAAAGAAGTCGGTATATTAGGTACAGATTGGTATTTGTCCTCTTCATAAATCCAAAGTTATTTTCGCCTATCAAGATATATGCATTAACTTGGTATTTGAGTTGGTACTGAAGTGTTGAGTTGCATTAAATTTTCAAAGTATTTGTATGAACCGTCGGTCTGTGGGGAGATAGACAGGTCAGAGTGGTCAAAAACAGGAACAATGCAAAGCATATCAGGAGTGCAAAAGCAAGGGATTATATTCTCATCCTTTTACTAAACACAAGTGACATGATGCAGGTGCAAAAAGTGTGAATGAAAGTAGCACATCACCAAATTATATCATCATTGTATCAAAATCAAAGGTTTGCATGAGAACATAAAATGTACTATCTACCCTGTGAAGTACCCTTCCTCATTATTGACCACACTCTTGAAGATGTGACATATATGCATTTGTTCATTGGTTCTTCCATTTTGGAAATTCTGTCAGCACATAACATAGACAAATGAAATTGGATAGGCATATGAGTATTTATGTGTAGATGACCTGGTTAGTATTTTCTAAATAAATGTTTTAAAAAAATGTATATACTTTGTAATGTTTTCAATTAATATCAATCATTTCTAGTAATTGACAGTAGAGACTGGTAATTTTCTTTTATTGAAGTATAATTTGATAAGTAGCTAAAAACTTAACACCTTATTTTTTTGTGTTCTAAGACTTGGTCTTTGAACTGTTGTTTATACTCTTTATGCACATATCAATTAAAATTTCAGAAGGTCTTGATTTGGATGATGATAATATGGAGAGTGACATCGCAAAGGGTGACATGTATAATGGATCTAGTACAGGTAATATTTTCAGTAAAGCGTCCACGTGGATACAGTTTACAGTTTACATGTGTGGAAAGGCGGAGTCATTTCAAAGCAAGGTCAGGGTCATGTTGTCTAATGTTATTTAGTGAGCTCAGATTTATGGGAAAGTGTGACATGGTGGTAACATTCTGCTGTCTACAACAGTGGCAGTTAGGTATTCATTAAAAATTTTCATTTGCATACATATCCTTAACCGAATATGAACTTTTGTACTTCATGGCATAACATTATGTCTGCCTGTCTTCTTCCTATGCATTTAATACATCAACCAATTCAATTTATACAGATTGTTATAATTTTTTCTGTGAATATATTAGTGGTTTGGTTTCCACACAGTAGCTTGAGTTTTCCATCAACACTTAAGAGTTACCAAACCTTGTGGATAGCTTGCACAATAACCCTTTCAGTTTCGGGTACAAAAGTTCTATGATCTGGGTCACAGTGACTGAAAGTAGGGAAATCCATTTACAGGGTCAGTACAGGTCCTTGAAAACCCTTGAAATGCAAAGGCTATTTGAAAAAGCCTTGATATTAGCTTGAAGTTTGTCTTACTGGCAATTATCTTAGGCAAGCTTGAAAAGTCAGGAAAAACCTAGAAATTTCACAAAGAAAGAAAATACCGACGATGTTGGCTGAAATACGATGGAAGCCAGAAATGCCGAAATCGGATCAAGTTGAAGAATGTTTCTTTAACAAAATGAATAAAAATATACTAATGCTGAAGTTAGTGTTTAGATAACTTATATTTGTTCAAGATATTCATCATACTTTTAACTGATTTCGGCATTCTTAGCTTCCGTCGCATTCCGGCCAACTGATATGTAGGTTAACAGAACTTGAAAACACATCCATTTGCTTGTGTGAGAATTTGAATTTATTAGAAAAGATACATCAGAGTAAGTAAAGTCCGATTAAAGCAACATTGTTTTAATTTGTGGAAAAGTATCAATATGTGCTGCCAAGTGCGTTAGATATTCCTAAACATTTGGCTTCTTGTTCTGCTGTCACATGAAAACGGAATATGCTACATTGTGCCATTATTTAGGTAGTAAGAAGTTGATGTAAACATAAATATCAAGGGAGTCGTCTTACTTTGTATGTATAATTGATAAAGTTCCCGGATGTCACTGTTGTAGCAAGGCGTGTTAAAATAGAAAGTAAAACGGTCTTGAAAAGGCTTTGGAAACCTTGAAAATTCATTGAAAAAAATCTTGAATTTTGTCATGCGATTTTGGTACAGACTCTGAATTTAGTGTATCTTGTCCACGTAGTGGACTTTTAAAAAACGGGGTGGGTGTATCCTCTTGCCATTGAAGGTACTCTTGTTACCTGATTATAAAAATCTCATTAGAATAAAACATTATTTAAATGGTAGCCCTTGTACATGGGTTTCACTATTGAACTTTTCGTCACAGTGTTGTTGCACTAGTTTTGATTACATTTTTAGAATGTGATTGTTGCCAATTAATGTCAGGTTTTTATTTCTTTTAAGGATATTAGTGACCCCATAATTTGTCCTTAAGGAACGATTTATTTTCATTCAAGGCTTGACAATGATGAAGTAAAATGTTAAGAAAGCCTTCCTTTATACAAGACATAGAAAGTACAGTTGAACAATATTTTTAAAACTTCTATGCCCAGTATGAAAATGGAATGGACATATAGGGTACTCTATGTGAGCATTTCACACGTTGAAAACTACATTGTCAGAATGTGATACATTGAGATAATGACATTATGATTTTGTGATCTTACTAATGAGATACAACAAGGAAAATTCTAAACAAAATTTTATCAATTCTTCCCAAAATGCACTATAAAATAACATAATGGGAAAGGAGAGGTAATGTGAGATTGCTTAACCTGTCCCCCCCCCCAGTGTTTAACATTCAAATGAACTGAGGTGATTGAAACTATCAGTTTATTCACATGTACACCTGGCATGATCTACGCAAGAAAAAAACCAGTGTCACTTAGTTGCACAGTGGTGAAAAGTCACTTTGCAGATCCAAAATGCGCATACCATGCCATAAAAGATTTAAATCATAGGGTGAAAAGTATGTTGCAATCAAGCTAAAACAACAAAATGTGTACTAATTTGTGCTATGATTATTTCTATCAGTGTAGTGCGAATGAATCACGAATGATCCATGAGGATGAAAAAGTAGGCCTAATTGACAAAAGCATTGCATCACTGTGTCAACTTGAACATGATTTTTAGTGAGCACATCTAGTACTTTTGCAAAGAAATACATGGACACAAAGGAAGATCCAGGTGGATTTGAGTGGCAAGACTAGCATTGTACCTACTACATCTCAAAGAGAGTATTACAGTTGTATCTGTCTAAATAGGTTGTGGGAGGGAATGCAGTTGTTTGTTCTCTGGTGGGGCATTTGTGTTCTTGGAATACATCTGTAGTTGCCATACTAAGGAAATTCCTTACTTATTTTTTCCATAGTTCCTACAAGTAAAGAGACCTCTGACATGGGTATATAATGGGTTTGTTTGATACTTTTCCACAAATTAATTGTGCAATATATGGGCATCACATTCTAACGACAAAGATAGAATTACCATTGAAGTGAATGATGTGTTAGAATAGGACCAAAACCCATCATGGAAGATGTCTCGAACCCTTGCTAATAGTTTTGCTTCTTATTGCAGATTCGGAGACAGATCACCCGACACATCAGAAGAGAAAATGTAAAAGAAGTAAGTTGTACAAAATTTAGATAATGGTTGAAGTGTCTTGAAAATATTTTTCTAATCTGAGGTTGGCATCATGATGTATTTCAAGCTACCCTAGTTTTGCATCCTTTATGCTCCGAGTCCCTTTCTTTCCCTACTTTTTCCAGAATAGCCCTAGTATACCGACATTTTTAAGATTCTGTGTTGAAAGTCAATTACAAACTCCATAAATGGCCAAAACGAAGTCAGTTCAGTTATGGTGTCTGATGTGGAACAGAGTGCTTAAGATTTTTGCGTGTATTTGCTACTACAATAAATGTAATGTTTTCTTAGTTTCTGAAACTTAAGTAAAATTTCAGTCGAAAACATAAATATATTTCTAAGATTCTGGTAGGGTACACGAATGCTTAAATAGTGAATTTTTTTTTTAACGAATTCGATGGCTTGGAGAGCAGTAGTGTGTAAGAACGCGTGCAAATTAGTTTCAAGTCAAGCATGGAATAATGTACTTTTTGCACAATATGAGTTCTAGTTAACTGAAGTGTTTGTCGCGACGCAAGTCATACTACTGGTAGAGGTCTCATAGCACATGTCTTGACATGCGTCTTTGTTTAAGTAGGCAATTGTTTACAGGACTGAGTTCATCGCCTTGACTTAAATGGTTGTGAAAATAAATTTGATTGACACATTATGCCCTCATTCTGTGGTATTTATAACATTGCATTTATCAGGGAAGTTTTACAAAAGCAGGTTTAAAACACGTGTTGAATCCTAACATGGTTTATTTTCAAATGATTTTATTTGGGAAATGCAAGCTGGTGATAGATAACCATTTCTTAATTTTTCGACTATGTCAGATTGTTGGAGTTGGAAAATTTTTACTGATAATGTCATTGATTTTAAATGGTGTTGACTGCGATTCTGATGTTCATGTAAGTTTGGTCAAAAACTGATGAAATGCCGATCAACCCCCTATTCAGTGGGATTTTTAAATTGTAGAATACACTTTTCATCTCATTTCTTGAAACAATTCAGCACCCAGGAATCTTTTCCTGCAAAACTGTCTAAAGTATTCTAAGGGTTAAGATACATTGAATAATAAGAATCTAAAACTAAAGAAAAATGAAAAAGAAAAGATATTTCATTTGATAAAAATGCCTCAGTCTGAACAAGACAACAATGACAGTGATGGACTTGAAACCCTAATACAGTACTATTGCCTATGGAACAGGTAAGAAATTTAGCACAGTAGTTAGCAAAACGCTGATTCATGACAGTGAAAAATTTGCAGAGCTAGTGTTATTAAAAAGATATTATTTGGGATCAGAGATATTTTGAGACAATACCTGTGAGCTGTGGAAAATTGTATATCGGCAATAAAGAACCATTTCCAAACTTGTTCAAGCTGGCTAAGCTACCTATTAGAGGCAGACTGAATGAGGTTCTTAGCAAAGAACAATATTTATACACAGGAAAAGAACAGATTAATCTAAGAAACCATCAACAGATTATTCCTTTTACAACTATAGTAGTCATCTTTTGAGAATTTTGAGTTCAGTAAAGTTTAAACAGAATGGAGCAGACAGAAAGTAACATGGATACTTCAGTGTTAAGTAAATATTGAAGTATGGTCATGTCCTGCCCACCCCCACCCCCTTTCTTTTTCCTACTTACCTCTTGATTGGTAACAAGGGGGAGTGCTCTTCTTGTAATAAAATCATGGCAGCATCTCTGTACTTTGAAAGAACCGCTATAAATGGGCATGAGAGCACATCCAAAGATGTCTAAACACCAGGGTGGTCATTTACTCAAACCATAGTGTTTACTGATGTTATTGATGAGTAACCTCAACTTTACAACATGTTCTTGCACACTTCAAAACTTTTTCAAATTCTTCTGAATTTTGGAAACTAAAAACAGTTGCTTTTTTGATTGGCAATTGAGAATATTTTTACAGATTCTGTAGTAATATAATTTAGGTACTGTTGTCAGTTGCATTTAATTACATTACGTGCATGAAATCATGTGATCAGAGTATAGTGTAATGACCAAAGTTGGAAAATGAAGCTTGAGAACAGGAGATGACCAGGAGTAAAGACACAGCTAGAATGTAAGGTCATGCTATTGTTGAAACTTATGAAAGGAAGTAAAATGTGATATTTTTCTCAGTAATTTACATACATTCATACTATTTTTCAATATGAAATAACCATATTGGCCCTTCCTTTCTTCCATTTTTTTTTTTTTTTCTTGTTTTTAATGTAACCATACTTGATCCCTCATTCATAGAGCAACGGAAACTTTTTCAAAACTGCATGACAGACTTTGAATTTCACAGCTGCCATCTTAACATAAACTTCTCAATGATCAGTGCAGATAAAGATAATCTGCTATCAAGTATCTCTGTCACTAGTAGAAATGAAGAAACCTAGATACAGCATCTTTAAAACTGCAGGATAGAATTTTGACATCTCATCTGCATCATTCTAACTCAAGAGATATCACGGTTGTAAAATGTATGCTGACAGGGTAGTACATGTGGAAAACTTTGAAAATCTTTTCAACAGGGTTCCCACGCTACCGGGAAAACGAGAAAAAGTCGGGAGAAATGATAATTTTTTCTCGACCGTGAAAAATCCTTGAATTTCGCAAATATTGACGAAAGGATGGAAAAACACAGGAATTTTTCTCCACAACTTGATGCCCAAAAAAAATTACGTAATTGAGTCATAACTGAACTGATCGTGAGTTAAATTTATCGAGTTCTAACCAGAATATTAGGAGGTTGCAGTATGAATCATTTGGGTGCTTGCCATAAATATATTTGTTGCGACAATCCAAACGCTCAGCGGATTAGAATCGTCTAGTAGGCTTTTTGTTTCATAGCTCGATATCAGTATCCTTTTTTTTATAAATATGGAAGGTATGAAAACCAGTCTAGCATCACAAGAGGCTAACATGGTGGCGTTAAAGCAAAGCCGCTTAGCGGATGGGCTACCAAACTTAAACGTTGTTAAATCGAGTTATAGCTGCATGAAATCGATATAAAAATTGCTTATTTTCTCTGAAATTGTGAGTATTAAAATCGTTATGTCTTTAATCTGCTGAAAGACGATAAAACTAAGGCGTTGATGAAAATTGAGCTGGTACTAGCTATTTTGATTGCTAGTTGCACGAACACGCAGGATTTCACAACCATCATTTTCAAATACTGTAGTAAAAAAAAATTAAATGAAAGTCGTATACTGGTTGTAATAAAAATACAATAACGAAAGAGCACAAAAATCTCTATTCCGAGACCAACTTCCGGAGTTTTGTTTGTGTCATGTGACTACCACGCTGACATGTGCTCTCTCACGCAGGAGCATACGAAGCAGAGAACCAGACTACTCTGCTTGATGAATCAGACTGGCCAAGTTTCTTGTTGTTGTTCTCGAAATAAATATGTTGAGAATTATATGTTCTTTCTGGTTTTTACAAAAGGTATCAGACTTTCATTTAATATAATTGAAATTTGGTACAACAACATTAAAAAGGAGTTTGTTGTTGATATCACGATGTCATTGTTTGCGATTTGTGAAGTCATGTGACTATTAACGCTAATGGCGAGTACGGGGTCAGGTTCCATCTATGCAGAGTTTCATCTAGTCTGTCACCGGATTAAAGACAACGATTGTAATACTTTCCATTTTTGAGAAAATAAATAATTTTCCTATCGATTTTATGCAGGTATAAGTCGATAGAACAAAGCTTAAATTTGCTAAACCTGCTAGTAAGCTATCATACTGTGGCGGCAGATTCCAAATTTTTTATACGTAATTGCTCTGACCCCACACTCCATCCTAATTGTCAAAATGTGAGAAATGGGGTTGGGATATTCGGAGGAAACCCAGATTAGAAACATTTTGAATCTCTGAGCTGAACTTTGATGCGAAACTATTACACAGTGATATGTAGCTTGAAGCATTGGTTTCAGATCTTGAATAGAAAGCAGAAGAAATGGGAAATTGTCATCCCTTTTATTATATATTAAGAAACGTTAAGAGCCCCTGTATCAGTACAGGTTTGGGGACTGGTTTATTGAACTACAAGAAGACAAGTTGATTTTACAGAAAATTCAGTCCATGTTATATAACAATATATAATTTTTAAGGTCTTTTGTCAAAATTTAAATCAGCCCTTTTGTAAATGTATTTAAATGATGGAATTTTTAACCAAATCGTCTTAAGGAGTTTAGGCTGGTCGAAAAAGCTTGTCTGAGATTTTATTGGCACACATAAATTCAGGGTTAAATATTTTTCGTTACAAGATATTATTAGAATCTAATACTTTGCATTTATTGGGTTTTTTCATTCTGTGATAGGAAATGTTTACGTAACATGTACATAATTTGCTATGGAATTCTTTAGAATTAAAGGTTTGAAAGGATACAAAATAATTTTTATGCTCATTATGTTGCTTCTGTACAAACATAATGCAGGTCAACAAAGTAAAGTTAGAATTTTTGTTCTGTACATTGAAATGGCTTTAAATGCTAATTATATAGGAATATAGTCAAGTAAAGTTAGAATTTTTATTCTGTACATTGAAATGGCTTTAAATGCCAATTTATAAGAATATAGTCAGATTTGTTTCATGTGACTCATTTTGTGGTTTTGTACATGACCATCTTTTCTGACATATATGTTTTGGAGAGTCTTGAAAGAGAAACCTCTTCAGATTTGGAAAATGCACGTTTTATAATCCAAAATGTTCTTTAATTCCATTCAGTAGTGGTCATATGTGAACCTTGAAAAAATTAATTTCATCCTGGAAAAAACCTGGAAAAGACCTGGAACTTTATAGTTAGAAAAGCGTGGGAACTATGTTTCAAGACTGTTCTTAAACCCATCCATAGAACTTCACAAAGCTTCTGCATCGAGTTCTTTGACATTTTTACGTTTGTGCTTCTTCATCAGCAAATAACACTCTTATTTCTAATCCACATTAATTTTTTAATGCTGTCAATCTGTCCATTAGGCTTATTTCATCAGGTGATTGGTCTCAGTTGTCTTGTTTTCTATGTAATATATTGAAATATCTTAATCAGGGCTAATATTTTAAAAGTAAAGTATGAATAAAAGTGGGGAACTGTTTGAATATTTCAGTTAGAAATCAAGAAACACAGAACGATGATGCTGATGAAGAGACTGATGATGAAGTGCATGCCACAAAGAGAGTTTGTATAAGTAAGAATTACAATTCCTGACATTATGACAAGTACATTTAAACAGTTACAAGTTATAAACATGATGGCAACTACTAAAACAATATTTTGTCATAGGCTTTTTACTGCCCACAAAAAAGACATTGTTAACTCTTTATGAATGTAAATTTTATACAATTACTGAATCGCTCCAATAATAAGTATTCAAAATACTGCATTGAAATTACTTAACTTAAGAGTAATTTGCAAGAAGATGCATTTAGCAAGAATCGTATTCCCAGTTAAACAAATGTCATCTTGCCAAATTCACTTCATGTGTATTGTATATTCATGAAACATATGCATAACTAAAAATCTTTCTCGCCTTGGTTATAAGTAGACATATTCAAGTATTCACCTTCATTTCGACATGGGTGAAGAAGCAAATCATCTTATTTCAATATGAGCCTCGCATCACACAACTGACCACTTATATTGATGATATTATGGGAATATAATGCCTGTAGGCCAACCTCCAACCCCATCCCCACCACACACCCAATTATTTCCTGAGAAATGATAGTGACATATTCATTACTTTTATTCCAGTAAAGACTGAATAGTATGTATTAACAATTTTATCATCATATGTGTAGTTCAGAGCTAATAGTTAAATATGTACATACATTATCCTTATCTTCTAGGACTTGATGGACCACAGATGAAAGTTATTGCACATTGAAATTTATAAACGCAGTTGTACAAAAATCTGTTTCAGGAAAAATTAAATGGACTAAAGAAGAAGTATCCACTATCAAAACAGCATTTGACCACCTGCTATGAAAGGACTTCTTCCAGGATGCAGCCAAATAGAGAGCCTGCAGGATAAGAAAAAGTGCCTACAGAGGCTGTGAAAGGCACAGATCAAGAGTAAATGCCACCAGCTCATCAATAGGAATACTAGAGATCCTCCAGCTGTCATGGTGGTCTTCCTAAAAACATTGCTATTGCCTCATTAATGGATTCCCATATTAACATAGGGATTTGTTTGCTGAAATACTTCTTATTATATCTTTTTGATTTGAAATGAAAATGGTGCCCATTGGAAATGCAGTAGGGATGTTATGCTGGCCATTTTGAAATCCATTTTATCTCTGCTTTTCCAGAATAGCTGATCTTGTTGAATCTTGGGTTTTAGTGACACTTTTTATGGTGGTTGGTTGGTGCTTAATGAAAGGTTTGAACCAAGGTGGAGTTATGTCTTGACCTTTGTGTACCACAAGTTTATTGATCTAAGAATTTTGGACTTCATTTACTGGTTTACTTTTGGACATATCAGAAAATATTTAGATCACCACATTTGGTATGTTGCACTTTGTTAACAATATCCGCTATCATTTCAATACTCGGTCATTAGTGCTGTTCCTGTACAACATACCCAGGGAAAGCACTTCTAATGTGGCGTACTCACCCATAGATGCAATTTAGAATTTTATTATAAATTTAAAATGAACTCTGTGAAATCAATGTACCTTGGCACATATTTTAAAACAAATTACTTCCCTGGGTATAATGTATGTTTAAATGAAACTAAACTTAGCAACAGTATAGAGACAGATGAAACAATAAATGGGCTTATATTAGAATCCTAAAAAAAAGAAAATTCTGCCATTGCAGGTGTCTCTTTGAGGGACTTTAGATGATCTGAACATAAGCATATCAACAAGTGACTTTGTTCCAGTAATGTTTGTGGCATTTTTATTTCTCTGTTAGCACTGTGTGACGCAATCTCATTAGTGGTTTGTCAGCAAGTATTTTTTATAATTATGTGCCAAACTTGTACATATTATGGTCACTGTCAAAAGATGAGCATAGATGAATCTTTATTCTCTATAAAGTTTTTATGTAAATTGGTGACCTTTTTGGACTTCAAGTTGGATATAGTGCATGACAGGTTTTTATGAATGCAACTACATGTGCAGGTTCTATTGGGTTGCTGCGAAACTTTGTACAGATCTTATTCATCATCAGAAGATGTTGACAATCATTGTACCTGAACTCTTTTGAGAACAATTGTGTATTTCGTTTGGTCTATACATTCCACTCCATCATGGGATAGGGATGCAGGAGATGTTAGAGTATATGTATACATACAAATTGCTGACTGTTCATTTAGTTTGTGGCTTTTTCTAATGTCTGTCTTAAGTTTTTGACTGCCATTTTGTTCTTCATAATGTAAATTGGGCAGTATTTGCAGGTCCTCGAGATCATTAGGGACATTTGGAAACACTGGACTCTAGCAATAGTAAGTCGTAACTGGGGTAGCCACCACATAATTTCCAGGTACAAGTTTGCTTTTGGTTTACTTATTTTAGACACAGATTGAATATTACTGCGACTAAAGCATCTCGCTATTTGAAAAAAAGGAAACGAGAAGCAAAAAATTATTTTAAATTACTTGGCTGCTATAACAGTTACCACATAGTATACAGGCTGTGTTTTACTGTAATGCTTTCTGTAGTCGGGAATGAAATGATTGTAGCGAATGTAATGAAGCGTATATTTGACATGTATTTCCGACAAGGATATACTGTTATTGTGAATGAAAACTCAACACCACATCATTTACATGATCAACATTGTATTTCTCTATTGCTCATTTGTTAACCTGTGGTGTCACTATTAAATAAATATTTTTGTAAAAGCAGCAGTGTATGTTTGTAGCACAAATATTTTTTCAGGTCGAGACTTTTGTACTCTATATCTGGTAGTGATCATAAATTAGATTAAATGGCATGATGTATTGCAAAATAGCAACATTGTTATAGCAACTGTTCTGTCGGTCTGCCTATCATACATTTCAGGAGTATAAATTGAAAACCATTTAGTATCTTTTTTTTAAAACTTTGTACATGAATAAAACTTCAGGTGTAAATGTCCCTTTTCTCCTACTTGCAGCACTTCATTATCACTTTCTTTTCATGCTTTCATCCACATGGGTTATAAATTGACACAGACACTGTCGAAACAAGGAACAAATATCTTGTACTAAACATTCTTAACATTTTCCATCGAAATGACTTGAAAATGCCAATTTTATTTTCCAGAACACATAGGTAATCTGTCTACCCCCAACCTTGTATTTTGGATGTGCTATTATGAACTTATTAGCATATATACGTTTCCATAGTAAAGAAGCTGTACATTTGTGAGATTTGTTTTGTAAGCATAATCTAAATCCATTTTGACACATGTTCCTGAAGCTCTATACATCAAACTAATGCTGCAAATGTGCCTTCATTCTCCTTAGTTTTCTTTTCAAGTAAACAAGTACCATCTTGGCAACCTTAGTAACAGAAGTGTAACTCTAACACTTTTTGATCATATGTGTTCATGGAAATTTGTATTTTAAAAAAATGATAAAATAGTTATTTCATTTGAAAGGGTATAAACTTCCACTGAAGGATTCCTCAAAAACTGAAGAAAGTTCATCAGTTCTTCTATATTTATGCAACCAGTGATCTCGTGTGCCTTTTTTAGTAAGAATTGTTATCTTATGCCATTCCCATGGGCTGAGCTGCATAAAACTCAAATTTGATAATTACACTGCACATTACTTGCAAAATTATGTGCATCTATGGGGAGGGGGATTTTTTCTATTAAACTCTAAAGTGTAACTATCCGTTTCCGATTTAAATTTGTGCAAATAGCTTGACTTATCAACATGCAGATGCTAGGTGTCTGCTTTTGTTATTAAATATTGATGTTTCATTTTGAGCTATATATAAAGGCTCAGGATTAAACTTTGGAAAAGGCCGGATGTAAATACAAAAGTTTTTTGTTTACAGAGGTTTGAAATGTTGTGGCATAATGTGCTAATTTCAGTTCTGCACAGGGTTCCCGCGCTACTGGAAAATCGGGGAAAAAGTCAGGAGAAAAGGGTTTTTTCCTAACCATGAAATGCCCTTGACGTTTGCAACTATGGATGAAAGTTGGGAAAACCCGGTAATTTTCCTCCACCACTTGATGGAAAGAATTTTATAACAGAGTTGTAGCTGAACTGATCAAGAGTTAAATTTATTGAGTTCTGACTAGAATATTCAGAGGTTACAGTACAGATTATTTGGGTGATTGCC
>JAECUM010053006.1:0-18264 GCA_016617855.1 Megalonaias nervosa
AAAAAAAAAAAACACATTATAGTCAGCACAAGACAGACTCTGCACACAAAAACACGAATGCATGCATATAAGCAAGAAAAATGAAATAACATTAACCCGAGACTGGGTTCTCTAGAGCTTTGTTATACAGAACATTTGCAAGTACTATACATTTCAAATCCAGCATGGCCATACGTGTTTGAAATCAGGCCTCTACAATCTACAACTTAGCGGAAAATATCCATGACTGACTGACTATCGAATAAGTCGTACAATAATTATCACCCTTGCTGTGAATTTTTACCCACATATTCAAACGGTCTTGCATTTAAATCAGTTTTTAGTTAAAAGGCACAGCTTTAGCTCACGTGATCTATGCACTGCGACGGACAATACCCTCGAGTGAGAAATGCACTTTCAAATGGCGGAGTAATCTGACTCCAATTTTCCACGTGACCTAGTACCATTATATCGGCCTCTTTGGGACGAAGATTTTTGGTCAAAGTTATCCTTATTCCGGAGTCGTCAATCATGCCTAAATGAGAAAAATATAATCACTGATAGATAGATTTCACGTAAATCTCTCTCTCTCTCTCTCTCTCTCTGGATGTACCCGTCTGCTTACTTCTGCCAGGACAAGTGTGCGTATTGCAATGTTTCTCGAAAATAGACCTTTGAAACATGCAAATAAATTATTAAAAGAGGAAAGCCAAGTGTTCAGTTTAGAAAATATTTTTTTTTCAATACATATTACCTAATCAAAAGTTCTGATAGGATATTTCAATCGTCTTTTTCCATTTTCATTTGTAATATGACGCAAAATACTGAATATAATCAAATCCAATACTTTCACGACTTCAGTTAGTTAAGCTACCCGTAGGCAAAAGTGAATATGTGATATTCTACATTTTGGATAATAGAAAGCTTTATAACATACTGGAAACACAAGTATTAATCCTTTAACATGCCTCAATCATTATTATATCATTTTCTTTTTCTTTCTCTTTTCTTTCTTCTGCTTTATCACTAACAGTGACATACTTTGTTAAATGTGCAGTTTCTATATTATTCAGTTAACTTAAAGAAACTGTCACCTGACTTCTGTACTGGATTATCATAGTGTGTTTCCATGATGTAAAAGTCGGGATCATCTGGGGCTCCCACGGAAACCCCCAAATGGTCTGGGTAGTAGAAAGACTGAAAATAGAGATGGATTTACCCTGGGATATTCCATTCACAGAATGACTGCAACAAACACGGTTGGACTAAGAAATAGACTGGCAAATAGATGGAAAGACACACAAATAAACACACAAAGATAAATAATCATATCGTTTCTTAGTGATGATATTTTCTAAATGCCATATATGAAATCAACGGGCAAGAGCAAGGAATGAAGAGAAACAACTTTAAGAGAATATCATATAATATTCATAGTTTCTAACAGAATAGCGATTATAGTAGTAGTAGTAGTAGTAGTAGTAGTAGTAAATGTATGTGTAGTAGTAGCATTTGCTGGCGATAATCGCCACATCACCAGTTATATGGGTAGCGGCACGGTATTGCGCAGTTCTATTTATATAATAATGATGATGGCGGCAAGAAGAAGACCTTTCCACCAATCGCCCAGGCTATAATGACGTCATAGCAAGGATTCATTTCCTTCGGAATCTCATCATAGCACATGTAGCTGATCCCATCAAACTTCGGATCGATTCCTTTACATCTATATATCAGAATATGGTGCACGTGCATCTCGTTGCCTGGGGTGATTATGGGTTCCACCTAATTTTTTTAAAAAGACGGAAAAATTATAGAGAAATAATTGCATTGATAAAAATAGGAGTAGATAAGAATTAAACAAAGAAATTGTCAAAATGGTGACAGGAAATATTTGACGCACCAAGAGGAGGATAAACTTACAGTATCATGATAATGGAAAGCATTAGATTAAATTGTCAGAAAGAAAAATACAAAAATTGGAAAAAATATGGACTTGCCTACAAATCATTCCCCTTTATCTCGTGACCTCCCTCCAAACCCTCGACCTTAACTTTTGGCCTTCTGATCCTTGCATATATTGAAATATTAAAGGACTGCGGATTAACAGAGCAGATTATTAGTGCAGACTTTTGTGTATAGAGGGAGATCAGTTGGTTATAGAAAGAAAGAAGGGGTGGGATGGATCTATTTGCTCTGTGGACTCGTAATCCTATTTTAGTATTCGGACAAAGTTAGGTCTGCAATGCAGAACACTTACTTTAATCATGTGACGCTTCCCACCAATATTTGGCATTCGAAAACCTTGGCAATGGTAGGTGGTATTCGCCGTGGGAATCAGAAACTATGAGAAGAACGTTGAGAAATAATGATGCAGAAGTGGAGATTTTGATAATTAGAAACATATTCAAAATACTTAGAATGAATAAACGATTGTCTTTGACAATGAAAAATGTAGAAAAACAACTAGTAATGAATCTGGTGTTAATCACTCTTCACGTGCTAACACCACATGTATCGAACCTGGAACTCTGAAGTTTTTCAATACTGCATTGTAGTTCGGATGAGATAAGTCAGCACTGTGTCTATTAATAGCAACAAAAAATAGTATATCTCAACTTTAGGGAAAAAACTTTAGTAGTTAAGTGAAGGAGTGATTCATCCACGTTTGAGTCCAGATGACAACATATTGGACTTTAACATCGGGTTGCCATCATAGCCATTTAATAGGATGGTATTATTGTCACACTTGAAAATTTAACGCTCGAGGCCACAATAGTCCTTAAGTGAAATTTAAGACTGGGGCTATTATACCTACTTAATAGAATGGTACTAACGTCACCTATGAGAAATTTAGCAATTTGGAACCCTATGGCTCCTATGGGAACTTAACACTGGAGGTCGCCAAAGTATACTATGGGAAACTGATAGTATTATGGAAATTTAACAGTTCGGGTCACTACAGCGCCCTATGGGACTTCAACATTGTAGACATTGTAGCCAACACTGGCAACTTATATGAATAGAACAGGAAGGCTATAAGAGTGACAGAAAGCAGAGTAGTACACATGACATATAGAGGCAGAGGTAAAGGCAGAGACAGGGTGAAAGAGGGTGAACAAAAACAAAAATAATTGCATACAAACAATCTACATGTTAATAATCATAGCTCCACTGGTTCTCTAACTAAACAAGAATGAAGAGGGAGGACTGTGGTAATTCTTCGTCTTCATAGTAGTCATCGACTCCATGGGTTCCTGTTGATGACACAGAAAGTTCTTAGGGTTTCGATGCGAGAGTTAATCTTTTGATGCAGGTGTCCAGGAGGACGTTTACAAACCGTTTGTCAGAAGGTGATGGAAATCCCAGTTATTCATTCTTTCAGATCCACAGACTTCACCGGATTTCACGGGCGACATGATTAAGCTTGATTTTTTTCTTTAATCTGATAGTGAGGCAAGCAGAGAATCAGGAAGTATGATTGCTCTGATGCAAGAGGATTTCGATGCATTTCGTCTCGATTGGGGTCTCAAGTTTCCAGTAAGTGTTTATATCATTCGTTCAAACCGTTCGTTTCATCGATGCGAGTCCAAGCTCCTTCCAGATAGTACACCAACGTTTCTGCTTGCTTCATTATCAAACACTGGTCGTGTTGTATTAGGGTTGGATGCTCGACTTGATAACCATAACAATTTTCAATGGTCAGGAGCGTTACTTTCTTGAGCAAGTGTTAAAAATATGACATTAAATGTTTCTCTTGTTCCAAGCATCTTGTTAGTACTACCGATTCACCTTGCTTTCCTTTATCTCTCACCTTTTACCTTTGTGAAATTTGATGCGGCTGCTGTTCTTGATCGTCTATGTCCATTTTACCGTTTTCGATCATACAACGTTTAGTACTCCAGTATTGCTTCTCTCTGTTATTTTCACATTTTTTGAAATTCTTAAAACCAGAAAACGATCTCCATGCTGTAAAGGGCTAGAGCAAACTGATGTATCACATGTAATTGTCTCTATCTGATAGGAATAAATGTCTCTCGTCACAACCTTGATATGGGGTGGAATCAGAGCCCCATGAACAGTGTCCTCCTGATAGTCGTGGTACTTAACGCCGTGTGTACTGTTGATAATCTGAATTCATGTGTCTTCAAACAGAGTGAAGTAAGAGCTGTAATAATTTTTGTGGGTAAAGTGACGTTTAGAGTGTCTGGTACACAACGTTTGTCCATCCCGTGTGACATTTATCGTAGAGACTTTGTAATGATGGAACTGGAATGGGTTTTGATTATGCTATAGCTTAGATGAGGTCTGTGTTGCTGATGGTACCAATAAACATAACGACACTGAATCAAATTATGTTCTATCTTGGATTAGATTCCAGCTGCGGTGGTGAAAGTCGCACTGGATTCGTGTTTCTGGTCAGAGCCTGATTGATGTCGTTTCTTGCTTTAGGTAAACCTTATACATGTTGCACCTTCAGTCTCAGCTTTTTGATGTAGGTTTTGAACCTATTAGTCATCCAATGGAAGACTGTGTTACTTCGTTTCAGATTCAGATACACATCCACCTCGTTGAATAGGCAATGCATAAAATTGTTGACAGGAGCCAGTCTAGCATTGTTGACAGGAGCCACTCTAGCATTGTTGACAGGATTCTTACTGGTGTTTTTGATGGCTTTCGCTTTTAGCTGCATGTAACTCTGAATCAAATGAATGGAAGCTTCACTTTGCCTCTGGTTTCAAACGCATTGGGAAATGATGTCGCAAATGACAACTTAGGATGGAATTCTACCCACTTGGATTCTGGCATCATCATCATCATCATCGTAAGTGGTGTGGCACAATCTAGCACTGTACTGTAACATTCAGAATAATATCGGTCCATTATCTTTGCTGTTAGAATGATTTATTTAGTAATCCGAAACGTCAAAGTCTCTGACAGGTATTATCTCTTCTTTTTCTTGCTTTGGATTGCTTTCTATGCCTCTTTCTCATTGTGCTTGATGTTGTGTTGAGGGCGATCCATGTGTTTCCAAAGGGGTGTGATGTAAATTTCTAGGTGTCTCTCTCCTATCTGGATCAATAAATTCAGTACCACATGTTTGGTACTCTGTTAGCCATTCAACCAAGACGTTTCGGATTAGTTATTTTCCTTGCGACAAGGCGTCCATTTTAAAAGCAGGCAGTCCTTAATGAGCTGGGGGTTGGGGTGATCACATCACGATTGGTCTAAGTTTTCTTGTTAGGGTGTTGACGACATTCACAGAGCCTACACATGGTGGACTACATCTCGTCTGTTTTAAATTCAAGATATTTCCTGTCGAGTAAATCATTCCAGTGTAACATATCTTAGGTTAAATTCTTAGGTGTGGTGGATGGACAATGGCACTAAATTACTTCGTCACACAGAGACAGACTGGTATTCAACACCAATCGACCCACAGAGAATGTGTTGGTATTGGTGATTGTGTGTAACGACTATCATGTCTGGTCATGTAATGACAATGAATTTGCCAAATTTAGTCCGCTGGTAAACGAATTCCAATGAATACAGATACCAAAACGCACGCGGCACTTCGTTCCAAATTCAAAGAGGCATCGTCCTGTGGTATTAACTATTCAAAAATAATTCTAGAATAGAATCCTCTGATCTTTGATCACTAGACTGACATCCTCAAGCGAAATGTGATGCAGCACTGCATGCAAAAGTAATGTTAATTTTATAACATGTTCGCAGTTTTTCAATGCCTGACGATTGGAACATTGTTAAACATTGTTAATGTGAACAGCGTTCTGATCATATATATATATATATATATATATATATATATATATATATATATATATATATATATATATATATATATATATAATAATAATAATAATAATCATCATAATAATGGTTAAGAAGCCTCTGATGTTCAATATGTATTTGTTATTTGTGTTTCATTCATATAAAACTTCACAATGTAATTGCAAACATGTTCTCAAAAATCCAAAGATAATCTCTGAATGCACCCTTTTAAAGTATCAATGGAAGGATGTCTAGGATAACTGGACTACAGCTTACCTACACCAGGCTATAGTGGCATGAAGATAAAGGATGTACCAACCTTACCTATGCTTTGTCGTTGGCGTTATGTCAGGAATATGAGTCCTTAGACACTCTGGGACGACCAAGTAAATGAAAGGACAGAAGTGCGGCCATTGAGAGCATGATTCGTAGGCTGAATCGTTGTCTTCCAATTCGTAATGTGTCACACCGCAATAAAAAGACTAAAAAACACTACTTAGTCTCATTCTCCAAAGTACACAATAGCCAGTCAAATTCTGCCGTCATCCGTGATTTCTCCTTAATAAGGTGCGGGTGGTTTTCGATCGGTTTACCTTTAGCTTCTTTGTAAAGTATATGTTGTAGCAGTGATGATGATGCTTCTGATGACATAAAGAGTTTGGTACGGGGACTAAATCACCTTCTAGGGTAGAACAATACAATGCATCGATCTTATAGTAGGCACAGCTCTATATTGGTCGTTGTTCTATTTTGACGTCTCTGGTCCAAACGATTTCCTTCCTTGGAATTCTCCTGTTCAAAACCAGGAATATGATATTCATACAGTAAAGCATTATAATTGTATATGATTTTCTGACAACATGGTGACTAGACAGTCATGTGTGGTTCGTGAGGTTTGATGAGAAAGTCCTTGTCTTGGCTAATTTCACGGATGCTTTCAGCACTTGTTCGATACATCCGGGTCAAGTCTTTCACTCTACATTTGATGCTAATTTATACTTTCTTTTCTCTGTACTGGTATCTGTAATTCATTGGTCCGCCAGAAGCAGAACCGAACAAAGTATCTTCAATATGTTTGTCGGTCCTTACTTCTAAACGTTCGTCTTTGATGTGGAGATGATAGTTTTCATGGCAATGGATATATATATAAATCTTTTTTAAACGGGCTTCTGGATATTGCGGAAGGAGCAGTCTGGCAAACTCACTGATTTCAACATAATGGATTACCTCTTCATAACTGGCCAAGATTTAGTTGCCATTCTTTGTCTTTATTATAAGTATTGAATTGGATCCATCAAATATCCTGTCTTATGCATAATTGAGCGTTGTGCTAGTTTTCCTCACAATTAACAAAGTCTTCCATCTTTGAACTTGACGTGTTCCAATTCGATTCCCCCAGTGGATCAACACCATTGTTTGGATTAGTCTTTATTGTATTTGCTTAGAAACCAGGAGGGACATTCGTATATCTTGCAAAAGTCCTCGGACTCGATCCGTCCTTTTGGTATAATTTTGTGGTAGGGAATTGCCAGATTTAGTACACTTTTAATAACAGGTATCCACGATCGAGAGCATGAATAATTCTACACTCACCCATATTTTTGTCAAAGGGTGCCCTTGGTCATCTTGACGGCAGGGTTCGTATTGATTGCAAGCTCATAACACTTGCAACATAATGGAAACAGCAGTGTTCCGTTGCAATGATGAGGCAACACAAGATGGTACAAGTCTGTGGATGGAAGATGGATCATCGTTCATGTTTACAGATATGTTCTACGTCGGTGTGCAATGTCATAACTGCAATGTGACCCATCGGGATATCCAGCTGTTACGTGTAGGCTCGTACAAAAGTAACAAAAGAAAAGGGTGAAGTCAACAAGCTTTGTAAATTTTAAAAAATTAATTTATTTCCCTAGAAAACAAGGTAAAAATATGAAATAGGACTTACGGTTTGTGAATATAATCCAAAATTTAATCCTAGAATTGAAAAATATAAGTCCTATCACTAAACAGTTCTAAGTGATTATTGCATGTTCTTCCAAAATCTAATTGAATCCAGGTTCGAATCTCGATGAAGTTCCAATATGGAAGGCGATGACGTCAGACGAGGTCGTTGTACTGATGGCAACAGTTCCTCGTTGAAACACAATTTATAATGTTCTGTTATGAATTCCAGAATAAATTTCCACTAAATGTCTTTGTCCCAGAATTTTAAAAAGAAAAGCACTTGTTTTGTTTTCCAGAGAATATTAATTATTAAATCCCCCAAAATAGATGAGCTTCAGAACAAGCTGGCATCAACAATAAAAACACCTTGAGCTCTAAGGTGCAGGAATACGACTGAATAGATCTACTAGCAAATGGCTGTTTTAACCCCCGATTTTAGATTACATGGTGGCTCACGTGACAGGGCTACGTGATCACTAATTTGAACAGCGCAGTAAAAAAAAAAAATGCCAATTTGCTAGAATAGCCCTATCTAAGAATCAGATTCTCACACTGGAAATGAATTAAAAAAGAAAGGCTGTTTACAACTCAGCTACTACGTGGGCCGAAGATGACCTTGGTAATAGCCAATCGTTTTCATTCAATGTTTACAAACGTCTCAACCAAGATGAGCTAAAAATAGTGATAAAGCAACCCGTTACGTTCTAAACAGGTCAAGTGAATTTTCCGAAAAGAGATTCAAATCTAATGAAAATTATCATTACAATAAAATTTAATGAAACAAAATTAAAATAAAAAAGAATTTAAAACTAACACACAAGTAAGTAAATTACATATACGTAACGCAGCATAATTATAGACCCAAATATAGAACGAACATGTGATTTATCCTTGCACTGAGATTCCTTGTACAGCAAAAGTGCAGCATTGGTCCATCCTGCAAACAAAATGTCTCGAGGTTATAAAGGCTCTATGTCAACGACATCTTTGTCTTCCGCGATATGTCGAAATTCTATGTATGTTTTCAGAAATCGATTGTGTTAGTGTTCCCACATTTTCACTACTTGGTATCCTTGAGTTTCCAAAATCTGATGTAGTCGTTAACTTGTTTCTTATAGGTTTTCCATATTTCCGGATTTTCAGCCAGGATAACATTTGTTACTTCAGACACCCATGAAACTTGTTCACAATACATGGGTTTTGCAAATCGCAACCTCCTAGCAAGTACGAACCAATCGTATCCTTTCCACTGTTTCCGGCATGTAATATCAACTTTTCTTGAGTCGCACATAAGTAATGCAACCAGCTCAAAGCCTTTATTGAATACTGACAACTCAGCTATTGATAGCCGTGTGATCTACGGTATCGAATGTTGCTTTCGGGCATGAAATTCTTTCGGTGTACCAATTCATAAATTTTAGCAACGATAGAGACTTCATTGAATAGGTCATTACTAACACATGTAAGAAACAACAGTCTACATTTTCCATAACAACTTTGTAGAAAGTTATATCAGATGGACAATTCTAGATTATTTCTTATTTAAAATCACACGTGTCAGAAGAATTATTCGTATATCATGTGTAGAAAGCTGCACGCTGTTATGTTATCATACCATCTGGGTCATAATAGTGTGTATAAGGCAATGTAGAGAGTACAAACGTGTCGTTTTTCTTCGGTGTTGAACAAATGAGGAAAGTATCCATTAACCATATCAGTCATTCCAAACTCTTTAGGCATCTTACTCAAAGGCATAACCATTAAACTCATGAAATCATGAAGCTGTACTCTTTGCAATTTCATAAAAGTAATTCATGGCGAGTTGTGACTTTTTCGGTTCCTCTTTCTGCAAATTGTTTTTTTTTTTAAAAAAGCGATCTGATAAACCCCATGAACTTGTAAGCGATCACAGTAGTGTATTTGTAACAGTTGTCGTAACGATCTGCATCTTCTCCGTCCGAGTAGTCCGTGAGCGAAATCTGGAAGAGCATTGGGTCCACGAGCTGTCTTAGTTCAATCGCCAGGTAGAACAGTATAGTTCCGATGATGATAAAATAGACGTTCTTTGACACACTGAAGGCAAGATCGATGAGTGATACAAAAGTTATATATGTGAATATATGGCTTTAAGCTTTTCCATACTGGATGGAGCCATGTTTTCTAATCCTGATGATCCTTTACTTTGTCGATATATGGCCTAATTAAGGTTTGATGATTAAAATCAATTACGTGATGATATTTTGAACTGTGATTCTTTCTTGGACAAATAATTGTACCAATTTGTAAGAAAATTACGTCCAGATATCTAATACTTTTATAGGAAGCACAAGCACTTTCATTATGTCGACAGTTGTTACACGTTCGTCTGACAAGTTAAGTTTCACACGTGGGGCACGGATTCATTTCTTTTCACTGAGGAATAAAAACCCTAAACAACAACGACATCTTTCTTTATATGTTTATACGTTGCACCCGATTGTTTTCACAAAAGTAAGTGTATCCGAGAAGTTCTTTCATACTGTTAACAATGCTGAAATAAGTTTAATGTTGATAGACGTCTCTAGACCGGGATTCCCTTAACAGGAAATATCCACGTATAACTTGGGAAAAACTGGCAGTTTCGAGGGACTAGTACTTTTCGAATTTTCTCATAGGTGTTACAAATAGTGTCCTTCGAAATCCCTGCTTATTCCGAAAGGGACGTTTGAACATGTGTGATTATTGCATGTTCTTTCAAAATCTCTTCCGTTCTATTGCATAAGCTTTTTCTGTATGAGCTCTAGGTACCTCTACGACACGGACTAACCACGTACTGTCGTAGTCATTGTCAATCATAAAATTCTTTGTTTATTAGTGAAAAATTGATCCATTCTGAGCAATTTGCGTCGTCATCGTTCGCTGCTTGAAAGTGAAAACTGAGTCAGACGTACGTTCGCATTTTATCGGTGATGTCGAGCTAATCCCTTGATTGTCATATATATAGACACACTTCAATATATATGACAATCATCTTGGAAGGTGTTAATTCGGCATGCTTGCTAAACTTTGATCCAGATAAGAGATTTCAAGCTGTCATGGATAATGGAAAGGTCTCAAACACTTTTGATCTTCAGATTAACATTATAGTTTCGGTTCGGACAGCATAGAATAAAAAACTGCATAATAAACGTGGCCGCTTTCTCTGAGGTGACTGGGGATTTAAAATGTTTGAATCTTGCCGTAGTTCGATATTTTCTGGACGTAGATTTGCTTGCGATTTAAGTGTAAAAGCAATCACTTCGGTGAAAAAGCGACTGTTGAATCTTGGTGGATCTTGACTTTCTCGGTCTCAGAGATTGTGGTGAATGTATGTATGTATGTATGTATGTATGTATGTATGTATGTATGTATGTATGTGTGTGTCTCTGTGTATGTATGTATGTATGTATGTATGTATGTATGTATGTATGTATGACAAATACAATTATCCATAACTCCACTTCCTTTGCTTGTCTGTTTGAATGTGGGAAAGTAAGGAAAATGTCTTTAAAACTAATTACTATTGTGCAATTAAACAGGCATTGTATGCAAACACGATGGTACGCTTGTTACACAGAAGGTGGTTTTACATCGAGAACTCATTCATCAGAGTCGGCTTGCTACAATGTAAACTGGTCTTTGTTTTTACTATCCTCTTATATGTTCCTGTTTCATTCTTAGAGACACCCTACTCCATTCTCATATGTGGCCATAGTGACCACCAATGTTAAATTCCCGAAGGTGACGATAGTACCATCCTGTTTGGTGGATATATTAACCCCAGTGTTTAAATCACATATGGGGCCATATTAGCCAAGACGTAGCTCCCCCTTAAGTGCCAGATGATATAATTTTATTCAAGTCATAAAATATTAGTTGTTGTAAATGTCAGACTCAAGACAGTTCAACTATCCGTTTCGGTTACTACTCTACAGAAAGGATAACGTTCTCACATTCGTCCGAAATTCAGGTGATAGATTTGTTTGTAATTTACATATTCCCTGTTTTCATATAAAATGGACCCTACGAGTTGTGATTGTTTGTTTTTACTATCCTATTATATGTTCCTGTTTCATTCTTATAGGCACCCTATTCCATTCACATATGTGGCCATAGTGACAGACTTATCTCCTGTCAGCTACATTCACGTCTTGTTCAAACCTTTTGATGAAATCTTGAAACAATAATTGTTGACCCTGTTTTAGCTACTAGGAAAGCTAATTCTTGCAACTGGTACGTGCCGTTGAGACCTCATCTGTACTTTAAACATTGGAGTCACCCACCCTAACCAACTGCAGATATTTTATTCATTTTTTTTGTATCCGATGAATGCAACGATAACGATTAATGATAGGTTCATATTCACTGTGAAAGTAATTTTAGAGAATAAATGGCAAATACAACAGTTGAACATTTAAATCAAACGGACTATAGCATATTATATAATAACACTAGATCAAAATACCCATCAAAACACTAATGATATAGTCTTGATTTGTGAAGAAATACACTCAAATAAAGATGTAATTTTAATTTTCCTCAATTGATTACTTTCCTAGTGCACAAGGTAAGTTTTTATTACTGTGTGTATGTGTCCGACACTGTAGGCCACTTGATACCAGATAATAACAGATAATCACTACATACATTTCCGTTCAGAAAATCATACGTCTGGATGTTTCCCTGATCTGCAGATGATCTTGCTAACGGAACAGACGACACACTCAGCAAGGACAAGCTCTTAGTTCCTCTGTGTTCCGGACCGTGGTATATCAGGTTATCATCAGAAGCGGATCACTCGGATGGTACGAGTAAATTAATCGTATGGTCCCATCCTTGTAACATACAATGCAAAAGTCAAGCATCACTTGTGTAATATATTTTTAAATGTATGATTGTGAGTTAAGAAATGTATTTATTTATAAAAAGACATAACATGAGAACAACTAAATTAAAAATCAAGTCAGTGATGACGTATTCGTATGACAGCATGTACAGATGAGGTCCATAAGAGCAATATTTTACAAATCTTCAACCAATCAAGTCTTAAGCTTGTAATCTAACTTCAATTTGAGAACAAAAATTCAGATTACGTGTCCTTAGGTGTGATAGAAATGGCTTCTCGAAATGTTACTTGTTCAAAGTAATAAATAGAGGATAAAAAGAAATACGTCAATCTTCTTGTCTTCGGCTTTGTCGCAGGTGTCTAATTTTCTGACAAATGTTAGCACAGTTCCAAAACCGTTCTCCTCTCCGCGAATTAGGACCCAGTCTTGGTGCTTGTCAACCACAGGAGGTGCATGCATAGTAGTGTGATAATCCTAGCGAGACAAGAAATTGTTACAATTTTTAAATAAACAGAGTAATGTTACATGCGATATAAAGTGCTTGTATTATGGGTGGTTCTCTATTTATATGTAACTGTATCTTGAGGAAATGTTCTGCGCATCGAAAGTTGAGAACACTTATTCAAATGCACAAGGAGTGCCTGATGAATCAAGCTCCAACCCCGCCCATGGAATCAAACATAACCAGAAAATGATTTCCAGTTGCAGAAAAACTGCATGTTTGCGTTGATGGATTTCTCAAGGTACAGAAGTAGAAATTATAAATACCTTAATGAAAGCGTCTGGAATTAGCCGAAGGGAGTGCTCAATATCTACTGGGGATATAAATTTACGCTAGAGTATGCACGTTTGAAGTATGAACAATATGTGATGAACAATTTTATTGCACGCAATTGATTAAAGGTTCAAATTGCACAAATCTTACCCCACTAGCTTTCAATAGATAAAATATACACGCATTAATCTCAATAAATTACTTTCAATATATAAATGACATTGAAAAGGTTTGGCAATATCTAAGTTTATACATTTGGCGTACGTGTCATTTGAGATATGTCCTATATTCCAAAATATCAAATATAATAATGATATTAACGTATCGCGCGATTTGCATTAATGAGTCGCATGATGTGCAACATTTTCAATATTTGCTTCTGACCTGAAATCTGCTTTCCTACAGATTTAAGTGAGTTGAGTTTTTAACCCGTACTCGCCACTCGCACGGGCATATGTACTAATCTAAACGTTTGTTATAAAATTTTTTGTCGTATGTTTCAAACACGACCCATGCAAAAACTTCAGTGTGGTTTACACAGCTTTCTCACACGAGGCTTGTGTGTTGTACGGATTAGCACCAAGTTAAAATACTAACGATATTGTTAGTTTTTAAGAGACTACAGTCCGGTACTCCCAAACTCATGATAAATGGTAAAAGTTTATTTTGTCGCTGATGGTTTTCGCTTGCACAGAAAAAGTTATAGAATATATTGTGATACATTAAATTTGAAATGAAAGTTATAGTATTTATTCATAATTTTAAAATACGATAAAATGTGTGTGTGTATTGATCTTTTCTATATGCAGAAGAATCAAAAGTTGCAAATATTGCATTTTCTGCCTGTCGCATCAGAAGCTACAACACTTGGCTTTAAAAGAATACTTAAATTTCTTAAATTATACATCTGTTTGACGTTTTGACACTAAAATACGATCTTGGAATCTCATAACGCCTTACAGATTCACGATGTATCATTTTTGAATTTTCCGTTTCAGTTTCATTTTTGAAGCTGAAAATCCCGTAACTTATCTGTTTGTTGATAAACAATTTCACAGTAGCTAAATAAATATACACACAATGTTTATGGACTACACATTAACACTTAAATACTTAAAACACAAAATCATGCCTTCTGTAAAATTATCTTGATCGGATATCGCTCAGAACATATTCAATTATTTCGAGTTAAACTGTCACATTTAAGAACATAACTTCCATAACGCAAGTTTCCAATGAAAACAGTCGATTCATGGAAGTTTTGCATTGTTGTCCATATCAGAAAGCTACAATATTCAATACACTATGAACTTTCTTCAAACGATTTAAAAGAAATAGACAATTATTATTGATTTTATAAAAAATATAACTTCCGTAATGTATAACAGCCATAACCAGCAATTTGTATGTGCCTCATTCCCATTCAAAAGTTTAATATGCAATCAAGAAATATTCAGTCTTCAATTATAGGTTCCCAATAAGTACATCAAATAGCTACAGAGTCATTTCTGCTGCATTGTCCCACAATGCAACAGCAGTCTACGCCATCCATAAAAACATATTTCGAACTAATAAAGAAGAATACCCTTCATTAAAAATGATTCATTACTGAACAGATCCACCTATCAGTGAGTACTGAAACAAAACAAAAATATTCAAATATTACGTGTCCATTCTGTGGATTTTAGGTGGATTTATCTGGAAAGCGGGTATGGGAAAGACCAATGAGATGGTAGTGGATAGAGTGTGAAAACATTAGCTCAGATGACAATTAGAGAAGACAAATATTTGATTTAAGATGCTGGCGATTTCCTTGCCTGCGCAAAACATACTGAAGTAAATTCAAGCAAAATAAAGTTCTTGTCTTTCAACCAGCATGATATAAATACTACAGCTGATGTTTTTAAGCAAAAAAGCACACCGCTATCCATCATTGTTACATTTAAGCCGCACGCAGTTCTTCCTACTAGTCTGACTATACTAATAACACGAGGAAAATCATATTACTGCAATAGTTGCATCGCGGATGTAAGGACAAGTAGATATTGATGGATAGAACATAATATGACAAGTATTGATATGAATGATGATGTGCAAGAGGCCATTGAAGACGCTAATGGAAGTAATGAAACTCTGAATGATGCAAATGATCAGGAAGGATTTCAGCTTGGAATCGGCAATGAAAGGTTGGTAACAGCCATGGATGGAAAGTTGTTTCTCGGTCAAAGTGTAGCTCTAGATGATAGAGAGGTAGAGGTGAACGTTCTTGAAGAAGCCAGAAAATAGGAAGGGTAGCCAAGTGGCCACAAACAAAGGATCGGGTTTGAATTGGAAAACCCCCAGAATTTCACCATTCTTGAAATAGAACTCACTTCGGTCGGTTTCAATTTATTCGAAACGAATCTGCCAAATTTGAGATAACTTTTCAGTGTGCTTCATGAGTACCAAATTAAACAAGGTACACTTGTCTTGAACAAACAATAGCCTCCATAACCAAGTCGCGGTGCTATTGAGCACTACAAGAAAAGAGAACATTTGTGTTTATAGTTGTTCTACCAATATGTTATCAAACACAACTACATATTTTGAAAATACATTCACCAACCACTAGTTTTACTGTGGTGGTATCGGTGAAAAACCGTACCGGACAATAACGTCAGACCCTAGTAAAAGATCCTTTAATTCACTGCAGTACAACGAAAGATAAAATTTCCCTCTACGTGGATTTTGAATGCTCAACGTTGAATAGAAAGACCGAATGCGCTCAGATCTGCTTTCAAGGACGCGTCCAACGACGACGAGAACACAAAAGTTGCTTAACAAGTCCCATGAGTATTCTGTTATATAGCGCTTATGTGTGACGGACAAACTGAACCACCAAGCCTTTATTTTGCCCAGGGCGCTAGAGCTGCAGCCACGGTTGAGGTGTTTCTTAATCGATTGAAGTTATAGCTAAATGGATTCGACAGCAGCCCTATTCACCAGCTGTCATGATTATGAACGGTGATAACATTCGTGAGTTCTCCGCAGTCACTCATTGCTGGATTTGTGCAGAAGCTTTCACTTCCACCGATACAAACGCCCGTGATTACTGTCACATCACTGGCGCGTACAAAGGAAACGCACACAACGCATGTAATCTACAGTTCAGAATTCGCCCAAACAAAACAAAAATCCTAGTTGTGCTTCATAACCTGCGTGGGCATGATGGTTATTTGATTATGCAAACAGTAGCCACGTCATCAAACTCAACAATAACCATGATCTCCAACAACATGGAATAAATACATGACGTTTAGGCTGTGCCGGCTGAATTCGTCCTTGGACAAGTCAGTGAGCAGCCTAACATCGGAGAACTTCGTAATCATTCTCCGTCAATACTGTCTCCAGGGCGCTAACACCCCAAATATTGACCTGCTGACGAACATAGATTTGTATCCATACGAGTGCATGAGTGACTGGGACAAGTTTGCTGGAACTCAGTTACCACTGATCAAAGGTTTTTTTCATCGCTGTCACGTGAAGGTATATTAGAAACAGATTACGAGCACGCAAACCAAGTTTGATCCGCATTCGAGTGCAAACACATAGGTAAGTATAAGATAGATTCAAAGATTATGCGTGCCACGTATCCGTAACTGATTTCACCTTTACATCATCAAACTGACTTTCACCTTTCACATTTCATCAGCTCAGACTCGGTAGTCTACTACTTATTAAAATGGTTGGAAAAATGACCACTCCCCTATTCAGCTAATATTGAAACCTACGCCATTTTAAATCACTCTTTCACAACATTATTATCCATATCACACATGACCTCGTGTAATGTTAAGTATACACAGTCATAAAATTGTAGCTTTAGTTCAACTGGATGTTTTGCCAGCTTGATTACTAGAAATACTCCATGTATTTCTCGATATTAGCAAATATATTTTGTTATATCAGGCGCAGACGTGATAGCTTGCTTTCATTTCGTTTTGAATTTTGGCACACCGAAAAAATACATTGCTAAATTAAATTAAAATGGCTTATTTCTCTTTGAATTTTTTGGCAAGCTAAATAAGCATGTCTTGATTTTAGCTGCACTTTTGTAACTTGCTCATGTAATAACCTCAGCGTACTATGTAGTTAACTACTATATAATCATATCGAATATGGCTTCAATAACGTGTCTGCATATTGTTCACTTTCGTGGATTATTAATACTAATCATCCATGGGTTGCACAATGTAAATAGCTTGCTTGCCAAGTCATGGGGATAGAGGCTGTGGAGATTATTGGGACCACAAAAGGCAAACAAAGGCATAACCAGCAAAATTCTAGTACGTCTTGTTTTCTCTCTATGGACTGTTGTTCTCTATCTTCGTTCATTTTTTCGTCTGACCTATGCAAAACTTTTAATGTTTCACTCATATCAATGCACAACTTATCCTGTAGAATTGTACCCCATGCAGTAATAAACTTTTAAACATCTTACCATTTTTTAATAAAATTGACGTTCTTCTATAATATTAGAAAATGATTTCTCATCAACCTGTACACCATTTGGTTACTCGGACCTTTCTTTCAATAAGTCAGATTTAGGCCTGGTACGAATTTGCTTTAAATTTATCGTTTGTCTCTTACTATTAATAATTTTCTTTCTTTCAAAAACAGGGGCCACGAGTGGTCTAGTGGTCTAGAGAATTCACCGTTACTGATTACTGCCATCCTCTGTCTGCGTGGGCTCGAGTCTCGGGCTCGGCCAATGTGGATATGTGAGAAAGCTTGCCGGTAACTTCTCGTGGGTCGGTGGTTCTTTCCGGGGTTTTCCCCGGTTCCTCCTCCACCACTGATACTGGCCGAAATGTATAGCCTATCTTGTACTGAAAAATGGCGTTAAACCCTACAATAACAACAATT
>JAECUM010053007.1:0-12727 GCA_016617855.1 Megalonaias nervosa
TGTACATCATCGACAGATTGTCTGAATAAATCTAAATGTTCCAGCGAAAAGTAATAGATCGGATACAATGTTGTAAAATCTAGCTGTGATATTTGCAAACCAGAATCAACATTTTGGTCGCGACCCATAAATGACATTAAACGATGATATGCACGTGCTGCATGATTTTGATCAAAATTCAACAAAATATCCTCAGATGGTTCTTGATGTCCATTTATCCTTAAAGAAACTTCAGAAACACTAAGATCAGCAAATATATGACTACGTTCTTGTGAGTTTAATCGTGCGCTATTCTGAAAAGCGATAAATATATGTCGTGGTACGGAAACACCTTGCTGAGAAGCTAATTGCCATGCATACATACCATTAACTGTACTCTGAACAGCATCTGTTGTTACTGTCAACCAAGATAACATTGATTTACCACCTTGATCCATAAAAGACAGTAATCGTTGTTCTTCAGCAATAGATGGAATTAATACTGGCATCCACAATGAAAGTTTTGTCAAGATCACTATACCAGCGTGATCAGCAGGTCTCCAGATTGCCTCATTATCTGTAGCTTTTCTTACAAGTACAACTGTATGTTTAGCTCCATAAACAACCTTTCTGACATTTCTACAAAATCCAAAGATATGTGACAGTGGAATTGTACACGAAAATGTTCTTCTACCACCTTTTAACATTGATTTACGTGCTGCAAATCCTAAGTTAAAATTTGCATTCATTGATATTACTGCAGGAGCATCAGCAGCTCCTCCTGCGGCTCTTACATTACCCATAGTTACATTAATGTTTTCTGGATGATCAGAAGTGTCCTTTACAAACATCATTGACGGTCCAGCTGATCTTGAATAATCATCACTGTATCTTGCTAAACCTATTATTGTTGTTGCAACATCAACGTCTTTCTGAACTGATTCTATATTCCTTCCATCAATCATGTATGTAGCGCTATCAAACAACGCCATAATACCATTATTAACAAAAAACAACCTTAATATCAGCTCCATATGCTCCTGGTGCTGCAGGATTATTATTATCTAAAATTTCACCTTCTACTTCAATAAACGCTTCAGCGGGTAAGAAATATCTGCTTGTATCCTGAACTTGCAGCTCAATTCGTCCACGCTGATTTGGTTCTCGTGCGTCATAAGAATAATACTGATAATTGCGCACAGATTCATCTTTGAGTACTGGTGCGTCCATGTCAAATGCGGGATCAGATATACGCTTAAACATCTTTATTATTATCGTGTTCGTCTAACACGAAGACCACTTCCAGCTATCAGACTAGCGGTTATATTTTTTTCTTTTTCTGACATTGGTACACCAACTAACTCTGCTAGTTTTTGATTAGTAGCTTGATTTATTATTTTACTAACATTTGCGGGCATCACTTCAGTGTTGGCCAGTTTCACTGGTGGCTGAGGTTTTCGTCATATTAATCGTGCTAGTCTATCCTTGATTGCTGAGAATGCTTTGCTAGCAACATCACCAACAGCGCCAATACCTTTCACGAACAACGTCAATAGCTTTCATTCCTAGTTGCTTTGCAAGCGGTATTGCTTTTGGGGCTATCCTTCTAAACAGACCTTGAATAACGTCACCTAGTCCATCTCCGTAGATCGTTTTGTATACTGGTAATCGTGAATTTATTACCCTGACCATAGTTGGTCCACGTTGAGTATCATGTACGATCATCTTGTTATAGTCATTGCATCTAATTACATACTCAATCACTGTGATAATCATCGGCGATTTCATTAATAAGGCACCGATATACATTAATATCCATAACACCGCCTGTAAATAATCGTTTACAAAGATCAGCTGCTTCATTAATGATTTCTGGGGAATTATTACCAGCTCGTTTGACTCCAATGAGAATTTCAAGACTTTCAACATCGGCAAGGACGTTATTGGGACAAATAATAAGACCACTTCCAATTGTACCTGTACCAAGACCACTTCCAGTTGCGCAGGGGGATCTTGATATTCTTCCTCACTTGTTGTTCTGACTGGTTGTCATTGTCGTGGTGATTGCAATCGTTTCATCATTTCTTGAAATTGTTGTTCTTGTTGCTGTGATGGTTGTTCCTGTTGTTGTCGTTGTGGTGATGATGATAATTGTTGTGGTAGTGGTGGTAGTAGTCGTGGTGATCGTTGTGGTGATGGTGATAATTGTTGTTTCCTTGATTGTTTAGCTTTTCCAATTTGCTGCTTCATTACTTTTTCTTCTTGCCTCATTCTTTGATTCTCTTGTTCGATATACTCACTTACTATATCTTTAAAGTTATTAAAATTATTAATATCTTCCTCAGATCTGATTTCCAGAGTATTAGCAGCGATGCGAAATACATCCTTGATCCAATCGGCAAGTTTTAGAGATTTAATATATTCGGGTTTTACATATTTTTTTCTTTCATAATATCCATGCTCGGCAATATCAAGTAATTGGTCTTTGTCCCTGATAGCAGCAACACCTTCCGGCGTAAATTTATCTATTATCTTAGTTCTGGTTCTTGATGGTTTAGGTTGTGGTTGAGCTGCTTGAATACGGCCAGCAATATCAACAGGTCATGTTTCAAGAGCTTTTTGTGTTGAATCAGTTGCTGTAACAATTGTCTTTGTTGGTTCGACAATCGCTTTAAATAATTGTTCTGCACCTTCTGCAAATTCAACCTAGACTCCTGACGCGCTTGTAGTTGTTGTTTGACAGAATCACTGACGGGTAGATATTTTTTAATTGTCTCTAGTCGCTCTCGAGCTAGTTTAGATGTATGAGATTTCATTATTTTATATAACAATGATTTAATTATAGCAGCAGGGAGGGTGAACGACCAGCGTTGAGTGACCAGCACGTAAACGAAACACACCATAAAATAAAAACGCGCGTCAGTAATGATGTAACAAAATGAGCTAACCCAATTAGAGAAATCTCATGGCCTGACAGAGGTTTTGGTTTAACGTTATTTGACCTTGATATTTCATTTTCGCAGGAAGTTTTATTTTTCATAAATATGGTCTCCAGCAAAATGGTCTGTTCACCCTCCCTGCTGCTAATGGTATTCATGTTTTTGTTTTAATGTTTTTTTTTTGTTTGCTTGTTTTGTTTTTGTTGTTGTTGTTTTGTTTGTTTTACGAGCGTCCATGCACCATATTTTGTTGATATTTCATCCGAATACCAGCTAAAATCCATCAGAGAATTATTTGACGAGAGTCGGCGCCAGGTGTGGCTATATAACTTCCTTATGTCGACTGCACTTTAGAGAGTTTGAGTTTCGCACTTTGGGTTTTTTATGGTGTTCTGGACCTTTCTGTCCGCTTTCTACTAATTTGGTTAGGTTTTCAGCCTGCAGAAGGAATTCTGGTTGCAGTTCTTCTGCCATCTATTGAGTAAATCATATTCGTATGGTCTTTACCACAGTCAGTAAGAAATCTTTATGTTCTCTTATCCCGTTTTTCTTCCATCATTCTGGCCAAGTGATCAATGTCAGCAAGTTGGTGCAAATATATTTCAGTGAGGTGATCAGAAACGGCCCTAGGATGTGCGGGGCCCAAGGCAGCAAGCGAGGAGCTAGGCCCCAAGCAAAAAAATTGCATTGCGAAGTTGATTTCCGTCAGCAGCGCGGGGCCCAAGGCGGTTGCTTCGTTTGCCTTGCTCTAGGGTCTAGCCTGAAGGCGACAATTGCCCATGTTTCTCTGAGAACGACATCTCTCTTCCTGCTCACTGGTCACTAATTGCTGAAGCAGCTTGGCAAACTTTGGTAAATCAGCTAGCTTCCATTTTGTGGCCGATTTCAGGAAGTGATTGACATTCGCAGAGTTGTTGTTTGTCCATGTGCTTGTAATTCTGCCGTTGTTGACCGGGTCAATGACGTGCTCTTTGAGCATTGGATACAGTCTTGTGTCAAACTAGGGGCGGAACTTTCTTCGCTGGTATGCGAGTCTTTGTCATCGAAGACGGGACGTAATTAGTTGAGTCTTTCTTGGTGTGTGTCAACGTCTGTTTTTTTGTGCAAGACCACTTGATCCAAACACTAAATCAAGCACTTCCTGGCGATCTTTCAACCGAAACCTAACTATATCTTCAATCTGAGTAGTGAAGTGGGGTACCATTGGGTCAATGTAAATCCCAGTCAAAAAGGTCGTGGGACACTCTAGCCTCAAGGGGAATTTAACATGGGGAAATATGGATACCCTAGCCTCAATAGAAATCCCAGTCAAAAAGGTGCTGGGGCTGTTTAGCCTCAAGGGAAAATTTAACATGGGGAATATTGCTGGGGCTGCTTAACCTCAATGGGAATTTAACATGGGGAATATTGGGCCACTGTAGGGACAAGGGAAAGTTGAACATAGGTTGGGACTGTATAGAGACAATGGAAATTGCAGTCAAAAAGGTCGTGGGGTTGTTTAGCGACAAGGGGAATTTAACATGGGAATATTTCTGTCTGTATAGGGACAAAATTATTGGGTTTGTATAAGGACAATTGGAATAGAACAGGAGGGGTGACGTCACGATATTGGACATCGGCAACAATGTCCGCCGGGCGTTATATAGTGATATGTCCCGTTATATAAAGTTATATGTTCCGCTCCGCCAAGCATTCTATCCAGTTCTATGTCCCGCCCCGCCAATCGTTGTAGCTTTTATATATAGTATAGTGGGTCTGTTTAGTGACAAGGGAAATGGAACAGGTGGGGTGACGTCACGGTACTGGACATTGGCAACAATGTTGCAAGTGGCTCACCTCAATCGGGCCAAACAGCAAACAGTGACAGCGGAAAAAAAGCGGGTAGCGGGTGGCGGGTATCAATGATATCTCTTTTCGAGGCAATGGAGTAGCCCTGAAAAGGGTCTTTGGTGTTATTCTACTGTTTCTCCTCTCTTCTTCTTTTCCATCATTTGCTTATCTTTCCCATTACATTCTTCTTCTCTTTTTTCTTTCCATCCTTTTCTTCCTTCTACGTCTCCTCCTCCTCTTTCTTCCTCTTCTCATTCTCCTCTTCCTTTTCTATCTTTTCGCTCCAAACTCTCATTTGGATTTTATTTTCTTCATCCTTTTTCTCATCCTTTTCCTGTTTTATCATTTCATTCAATATGCCTTTCCCTTTTCTTTAAATTGTTGATCTCCATAGCCAATCTGTGCGGGCAATAAGACCTAAGCTGCATTGCGACCAGCATCTCCTCCACCATACCTAGGGTATCTACTACCTCCTGCAATTTCATCATTTTCTGCAAATGGTTGTTTTTCGCCATGGCTTATTATTCAATGTTGAATGGCGCGAATGACGAACGCTATGAATTATATACTTCAAGCACGGACGTGAAGGAAAACATGCCTTACAATAACTTCACATATTATCTACTATTCACACAGAAGGGAAGAAAACAACCCATTATATACTATCCACACCAATACCTACTATCAACACAGAAGGGAAGAAAAAAACCCAATATCTACTATCCACACAGAAGAGAGTAATAATCCATTATATACTATTCACACCAATATCTACTATCAACACAGAAGGGAAGAAAATAACCGATTATATACTATCCACTAACCCATTATCTACTATTAACACACAAGGGAAGAAAAAAAAAAACCATTATACTATCCACATAGTGTAGGGACAATGGTTTTTTGTTAAGGGGAAAAAAAACAAACACATACACACATACAAACGAACGCTTGCGTACAAAAACCCATACGTACACACACACAAACGTACGAGCACGCATACAAACACAAATACACCAACAAGCGTACGCGCACGCATAAAAACACACAAATACACACACAAACGTACGCGTACGCATACAAACACACAAACAAACGTAGGACCACGCATACAAACACATATACACACACACACACACATTCAAACAATCGTACGCGCACGCATACAAACACACAAATATACACACCAACAAACGTACGAGCACGCAAAAACAAATATACACACCAAAAAACGTATGAACACGCATACAAACACAAATACACACACAAACAAACGTACGAGCACGATAACAAACACACAAATACACACACACATACACACACACAAACAAACGTATGAGCACGCATACAAACACACACACACACACGCATACAAACGTACGAGCACGCATACAAACACACAAGAATACACACCAACAAACGTACGAGCACGCATAGAAACACACAAGTACACACAAATACACACAAACAAACGTACCAGCACGCATAAAAACACACAAATATACACACCAACAAACGTACCAGCACGCATACAAACACAAACACACACACACACACACACACACAAACAAACATATGCGCACGCATACAAACACACAAATACACACACACATACACACACACAAACAAACGTATAAGCACGCATACAAACACACAAATATACACACCAACAAACGTGCGAGCACGCATACAAATACACACACACGCACATACACACAAACTTACGAACACGCATACAAACACACAAGAACACACACCAACAAACGTACGCGAACGCATACAAACACAAACACAAACATCAACAAGCGTACGAGCACGCATACAAACACACAAATACACACAAACAAACATACGAACACGCATAAAAACACAAACATATACACACCAACAAACGTACGAGCACGCATACAAACACAAATACACACACAAACACTCAAACAAACGTTCGAGCACGCATACAACCACAAATACAAACATTAACAAACGTGCGAGCATGCATACAAACACACAGACACATACACACACACACACACACACACACAAATGTACGAGCACGCATACAAAAACACAAATATACACACCAACAAGCGTACGAGCACGGGTACATACATACACACACAAACAAACAAACGTACGAGAACGCATACAAACACACAAATACACACACCAACAAACGTACGAGCACGTATGAAAACACACAAATATACACATAAACAAACGTACGCGCACGCATAGAAACACAAACACACACACTAACACAAACAAACCTACTCGAACGCATACAAACTCACAAATACACACAAACAAACGTACGAGTACGCATACAAACACAAATGCACACACACACACAAACACAAACGTACGAGCACGCATAGAAACACACAAATACAAACATTAACAAACGTACAATCACGCATACATGCACACAAATACACACAAACGTTCGAGCACGCATACAAACACAAATGCATACACACACAAACACACAAACAAACGCACGACCACACATAAAAACACAAATACAAACATCAACAAACGTACGAGCACCCATAAAAACACACAAACACACACAAACATACACACACACACACAAACGTACGAGCACGCATACAAACACAAATGCACACACAACACACACACATACAAACAAACGTACGAGCACGCATACAAACACAAACACAAACACACACACACACACACACACACACACACACACACACACACACAAACGTATGCGCACGCATACAAACAAACATATACACACACAATTATATGATTGGCAACTTGATCAGTCTCTCTTTTCTAGAGATTTGGTTAGCCCTGAAATGAACTGTTTTGTTGACGGGGTGATGGCAATCTTTTATCGTCTATGATTGCGTACCCGTCTGGCTGCAGGCTTTCCGACAGGATAGGGTCTGCTTCTGCGGAAAGAGAAGGAGAACTCTTTGGCGTCGACAGGGCAGTCCACAAAGCCTCTGTCTGGCTCCTGCTGCTGTTGTTGCTGCTGCTCTCTCATCTTCTTCTGAAGTCTATACTTCTCGGTCCATTCTTCTTGCTCTTTCTTGATTTCCTCTCTGAAGACCTCTTCTATCAGGTCTTCGGCTACTTTCAGCATCCTGATATTCTCTATCTCTTTAGGTTTGGGTATCAGCTTTTGCCTGACACGACGTAGATGTAGATGCAACTGTCCGTGTCAAAATACAGTACACGATCTCCTAATTGGTGTAACGCTTCGTACAATTTTAAGCGAGCACGGGCTGTCACATAAGCCGCAATGATGACATTTCCAAATTCGTCGACTTCTACAAAGTCCAGTTCTTCTTCGTAATTGACCACGATCAAGTCCTCACAAACGACGTCCACGCGTTTCATGGCTTTAATTTTGTCGTGAATCATCTGGAAGTAGCGGGAAGGTTCTGTCAAATACTCCGTCTTCTGTAAACACGGACGTTGTGCCATTTTGCCCCACAAGCAATTCAGCATCACTTTAGCAAACGATCGCCTTCCTTCGTTTTTCTCCACGTGGTCTAAAGTGATGCCCTCCTGGTCAAAGTATTTCTCTTTGAATTTCTTTTGGTCTTCGGGAGTGTGGCACCAGGAAGGATAGCCGCTAGCTTCTTGTTTCAGTTTCAAAAAAGCATCCACGTAGTCTGCGAAAATGCCCTTCTGAGTCTCGTCAACGTCAACCTTCTGGTACCGTTCTGTCTTGGGAGAGTGGTAAATTTCGTACACTTTTAACAGTTGGTATCCCAGGTCCAGAGCTTTGAACAATTGCACGCTGACAACGTTCCTGTCAAGGCGCGTTCTTCCTGGGTGTGCTGGCAAGGTTGGTCTTGGTTGCTCGTTTCGGCACAAGTACGACACAAAGGAAACATCAGTTTTCCTTGGCAATGGTGAGGTAAAACGGGATAGTATAAGTCCGTGGGAGGCAAGACTTTGCACTTGATCAATCCTTCGTATTGTCGAATGTTTTCTAGGCCGATATGTTCCGTCAGAAATTGCTGGTGCCCTGCGGAAAAGTGACGATATTTGCTCACGTAAGGATACAGCGAACACACGTCCAAGTATTTGATTTCTTCTCCTTTCTCCTCGTCGGCGTGGTACAGCAAACAGGTGGCATTCGTCCTTCCTCCGTACAAATTGTCCCGCGGGTTCAGAGGGTCCACTAACTTGTAACTTTGCATTATGCGTTTAAAGTCGGGATCAGTTTTCAAACAGTGATCGTACTCGTGTTCCCACATTTCCACCACTTGGTATACTTGCTGTTCTAACTTCAAGCGCCGCTGACAAGTGGCCTGGTACAAGTCTTGCATGGTACGTTGTAAAATCTGATTTTTAGTGTCACGTTGAGGGTAACAGAAGGGACATCTGTGAAATAAGCATCCGATAAACTCGTACACGATCTTGGGGTTTTCTAAGTCCCATCCATCCACTGAATACGTTCCGATGGTCTTTTTGCCTCCTCCGTTGCGGGTGTGTTGGACCCATTTGTCTTCCTTGTCGCACAAGCAATGCAGCCAGCTTAGAGCTTTGACTGAGTATTGACGTTTGGCAAAGTTGGTCGTTTGAGGGCTTGTGACAGCTATGGTGTTTTCGAGCATGAATCGTTGGCGGTACACTAAGGAACACGCTTTAGCAATGGTGCAGGCATTTTTCAAAGGATCGATCCCTTCGTGTTTCATGAACAGTTCTCCAAATTTTCCACAGCAACACCGTAAAATGTCCACGTCGGAACGAAAATACTTTAACATTTCTTCCGGAAAGTCGAAGGGGTCCGAGGCGTGAGAGTGGTACCAAGCGTAGAAAGCTTCACGTTGTTCGGTGCGCATGTTGTCGGGGTCGTAGTAGTGAGCCTCAGGCAAATTGGGTAGAACGGTGTGTTGATTAGCTTCGGTACTGAAAAAGTGCGGTAAATAGCCTTTGGCCATTTCTATCATATTCCAAACGTTTTAGGCATTCGGCGCAAAGGCATGGCCAAGTAACTCATCGAATCTGTAAACTGCACTTGTCCCACTTGCAAGGAAATGAGTTTAACTCCGTTCAAAATCACTTTAGGACGTTCGGTATTTTGCTCCGTATAGTATCTCAAAAGAAATTGTCCATCGTATCGTGAGAAATCGTGAGCCATCACCGTGGCATTGCGATGGCAATCTCCGTAACGTTCGATGTTCTCTTGGCTCCATGTCTCTTTGATGGGGTCTAAGATCCATTGGGCAAATTTGGCCAACGTGTTCGGTCCTCGAAAGATTTTTTCACGTCCTCCAGGAATCTTGCTGCAGTGAGGGCAATGACTAAAGATCGGTTCTTGGATGCTCTTCTAGCACGCTCGATGAGCCACGCAGAAATTATGAATGTGAATGCCAGTTTCTTGCATGCATTCAAAATCGCAAAAGATGAAATTCCCTTTCTTCTGGTCATCTTCTTCCTGTTGATGTTTGGAATGGTATTTTTGAATGTAGCATTCGTGTTCCAAGTCCACGATTTGGTGACAAATGTGACATCGTTTCTTTCCTGGACATACGTGAGCCTATGCATTATTGGTTCGTATGCCTTGTCCACACGTAGGGCACAATCTCAGGAGTTGGCAAGCTCTTTTCTGCTGTGAACCTTGGGTCTTCAGATGCTGTTGGTAACAGGTAGGGCTGACAAAAGTGCGCTGACAAGCTGGGCAATGCACTCGTTTTTGTCCTTCGTCAAGGCAGGGTTTAGAAGCCAAACATTCCCCACATTTCGATCCACAATGCTTGTGTTGCTCTCGATTGTTATAGCCATAGTCACATTTCTCACAGTAATAATTGTATCCCAGGAATCCGGTGATACTGGTAATGGCTTCGAAATGTTCATCGTGATGATAGACGTGAATGTATTTTCCGTCTTTGAAATTTTTCCCTCGAAACAACAGAGGTCCGCGTACATCTTGAGGGTGTACTTTCAAGGTGTAGCATGGAGCCAAGACGTCTTGCAATTTTTTCATTTCAGGAATGCCACAGGGTGTGTCTTTAGATAGGCCCGCTTGCTGTAATAGGAGTTCTGCTTCTCTTCGTTGTTTGGCTCGGTCCTATTGTCAAATAGTTTTTCAGGCTCTTTTCCATTCTGCCGTGTCGTTCTTGTTTGCATACGTTCGTCCCACAACAATGGCACGAGCTAAACACATCTGGTCTTGAGGATGTTAATTCGGACGAGGCTCGTTTTGGTGCTGCGAAAGTCTTCCACCATTAACACCTTTTTGCGTCCGGTCCCTTGGGGAAGAGAAACGTGGGCCATGTTCAGTGTCGCTTTTCCATCGGTGAGGTGAAACTTGTCGTTGGACTGCTGCACGTGTTGAATCTTGTCGATGACTTTGGAAGGTGTCACTTCTGATGGACTGCTAAACTCGATCCAAACTGGGACTTCAAACTGTCGTGATCAATGGAAAGTGTCAAGCGATCGTCTTCTTTGGCTTGACATTGTCGTTTCAGTGTGGTTAACAAAGAATCCCACACATCGGTGATGAACTCTTCTGCATTCTCCAGCGGTACGTCAGACTTGAAATCTTTAAACTTCACCATGCATGTGTAGGCCGTGGTTCAAAATTTTCTAGAGGAGAGTTTGATCCGTCTCTCGAGTATGGTAGTACTTTTCAAGGTTTACTGGTGGTGATAGTGGACTTTGGCTTGGTGTAGATTCTCCGGGTCTGGATTCTGGCTCACTCATGTCATCTTCGAAATCGATGACATTGATCTGAGCCAAAAATTCAGCTCGTGTATGAGGCGATATATCACGTCTCTGTCTCTTACATTCTTTATCTTCTTTGTGAGTGAAATCGTATGTTCGTTTCATCTTGATTGCAAACTTGTAACTGACTAAACGTTAGACGCAACGGAGTCCCAATATATAAGGTTTGTGTTTTGAGGCTATAAATATACTTGGGTTTTTTCATAGGAATTTCCACAAATTGTAGCTATAAATAGATACTAGCATTTACAAAAGGAATTTCCACAAGCTGTGACTATAAATAGATCATGTTTTTTTTATAGGAATTTTCACAGGTTGTAGCTATAAATAGATACTAGAGTTTTTAAACAGGATCATCACACAAGTTGAGACTATAAATAGTTACTAGGTTTATCCATTTTAGTCTAAACCAATGTAACCTAATTTTCCGGGATTTGTTTAATCTCCGTTAAATTATGGGACAAAAATCTCGGAACTTATCGAACTGATCTCTTCGTCTTACTTACTTACCGACACCTTAGTGACACTCTACAAACAAATAATAGGGACACAGAAAAGGGATATAGAAAAGGACATAGAAAAGGGACATTATAGAAACACATTTATGGACATTGTAGGGACATTAAAGCTACGCAAATATTTTAATCCGCATAGCTATAGCGTACCTAATCATATGCCTCTAAATACACAAATATTCTAAAGCATAACGGATCACATAGACTAGCTCAGCTGACCACTCAAATCTATAAATAACTTATGTATAATTAACTACTAGGTCTCCTGCTCGTTTCAGCTGAAGCTAGGAGTGTTTGTGTATGTGTGTGTGTGTGTGTGTGTGTGTGTGTGTGTATGCACGCGTTCGTTTGTGTGTGAGTGTGTATTTTGCTTTTGTGCGCGCGTACGTTTGTATGTGTATGTGTTTGTTTTCTTCCCTCAGCAAAAAACTTTGCCCTTATCAAAAAAGTGTTTGTATGTGTGTGTGTTTATATGTGTTTGTGTGCGCGCGTACGATTCTATCTGTTTGCATTGGTGTGTTTGCATGCGTGCTTGTACGTTTGTTGGTGTGTATATTTGTGTGTGTATGCGTGCTGGTACGTTTGTTGGTGTGTATAATTGTGTTTTTATGCGTGCTCGTACGTTTGTGTATGTGTGTGTGTATATGTGAGTGCGCGTACATTTGTTTGTTTGTGTGTGTGTGTGTGTGTGTGTGTGTGTGTGTGTGTGTGTGTGTGTGTGTGTGTGTGTGTGTGTGTGCGCTTGTGCGT
>JAECUM010053008.1:0-17842 GCA_016617855.1 Megalonaias nervosa
GAGAGAGAGAGAGAGAGCTACATATGTATGTTGTTGCGTGTGGGCGAAAATAACGAGTTTGAGATGGCGTAGTAATGTCGAGACCGTCAGGCTGACAAGTATGTTCCTATGCTGTATCAATCCAGTTCCTTCCTCCGACTCGGAATAAGACACTTATGTGGTTTTGTATTGATTACATATCCGCCTGTTGTCTCAGTCTTTTGAAAACTGTAATATCTACCTTAAAAAAATGAATTAAGCATTTGATGTTTTATGAAATATATTGTTCAACAGCCATTTACCTAACCGGGGCTAGGCTTAGATATGTACTGTGCAGTTGCGCCATCGGTCTGCCTGCATTACAGATATGGATTATCTCTTTCGTTTTGAATGTTAAGAGAATAAAATGTCTTATGGGACATATGAATGGATTTAATATGCAATCACAGGCAAGTAGAATTTTTCCTTACGTGTCAAATGGAACATACATTTTGGACCAGTACGTGACCAATTTTCTTACACTCTACTTGCTGAATAGACACCCGACTACCAAACAAATTTAGGGTCAAATTTCACAGACAAAAAGTGGTAATTAAATACATTCAATTTTATACAGAAAGCTCAATAATTTACAGAACATTCAAGCTCTATATTTTTGTTCTCATTTAATGCGAGAAATTATCAATGCATTAAACTGAATGTAAAAATTTAAGCATACATTTAAAAAAATCGAAGATCAGGTCTCTTCCCAAAATACGGATTTTTATATATTTATTTTGATATATTTTAACAAGAAAACTCTAAAGTATATTGTAATATGGTTCTATTTTCTTCTCTCTGTTGAATACTTGAATGGTAGTAACATTTTTAAAAGAAATCATAGAGTTCCTTTCATGTGCACCAGTGGTGAAAAATTCCCTGTAATTAAATTTGTTCCTTAAAACTATAATTCCGCGAACAATATTTTTTAAACTCTGAAGCTGAAATGGGTTTTATCTAAGTTTAGTATTTTTGATGATTTACATTATGAAATATGAATTGGGAATTAACCTTGCTGTAAACTTTTCTCCAAACGTGGGGCATTTCTAACTATCCCTTGAGTCTCGACAACATAAATATTTTGTTCCGTGTGGAAGGAAAGAACGAGTTTACTACGGCATAGGAATATCGAGGCCGTCTGGCCGAAACGTACGTTCCTACGCTGTATCAAACGAGTTCATTCTTCCGACTTGGAGTAAGCACTTATGTGGTTTTGTATTTATTACATATCCCCTTCATATTCACATATTCTTTCAAATATAATGTTTTTTGCATACTTTGAAAAAATGAATTACTCATTTGGCATTTCTAACCAAGTCTCGAATCTTGACGTGACTCCCTGAGTCTTTTTAACTTTGCATGGATATTTTTTTAACAATAAAATTCGAAACAATATTGAAATATTGTTCTGTTTTCATCTCTTTATTTCATACTAAACAGTCGTAAAGATTCGAAATATATTCATACAGTTCCCTTTATGTGCCGTAGTGATGAAAAGGTCTCAAAATTCTAACCAGATGAAATTCTTCTATTTGTGCTCCACAATATAGAACAATTGCTGCTTTCTGCGATATGTATACCTTTATGTTGCAAGTGTTTGTTATTGTTATCCTCAGATTCAATACAAAAATTCGATTACTCAGTAATTTTTAAAAGATAAATTTCTACGTCCATCCACTTAAACTTACTCCTTAAAAATTTAAATCCACAGACAATATTTTTGAAACTCTGAAGCTGAAATGGATGTTAGCTAAGTTTGGTATTTTAGATGATTTTCACTGCGATATTTTGCTAGGGAATTAAACACCGGGCAACATTTTCTCCAAATGTGGAGCTTTCTAGCCGTGCCTTGAATCTTGTCATGACATTCATTCAAACACATTTATCAGCAGGCGAAAGCTATATTATTTGTTTCGAACAGTCGTAGGTGCAGCTGATTTTAAGTTTATCTAAGCATCAAACACAAATTATCATGCGAGCATCGACAGTTCTTTTTTCTTTACCTATTTACAAGTGAATGTCTTGTGGGACCTTAGTTACTTTAACAATACAACAATACAACCTTAAATCGTGTGTACTTTTATTATTAGGTCCAATGAAGTCCTTGTCATTATAAACAATTTCAAACACATGTCACCGTGTTCTCTTTACTTCAATTGCACATCAAATAAATTTTAAAAGACGGACTTTTCCTAGTCTTTAAGGTCATTTATGAAAGTTCGTGAAACATCGTAATCAATAACATAGAAGATCACCACAAGCACTACACTACGCAACAAATTTTGTTTATCAGCAAGAACATTTTGCAAATGGGAAGAAAATAGGTTACAGTTGAAATAATAATAGTTGCTGTAACTGTCAGTTGGTTACATAAAATGTATACATGAACGTGTGAATTACGGACGATTTCGAAGGACGCATTTTGCAAGTTTGATACGATAAGGAAATGTTTTATAGATTGGGATCATTGTGGAGATACTATTCGATTACCGGAGATGATATTAAATAGATGTCATCAATTTTTATAGAAACAATACTATATTTAAATTGATCCATCATTGAGTCTAGCAGTCGTAGGTCACTGCCTCTGCTGGTTATAACCCACTGAGCATGTGCAAGATAGATCCAGTATAGCGCACCCGTACGTAGGGCGATATGAGTTACCGAACTGCGGTTCAGCAATGGATTTTGGTTGAATTTTCAATAAAGTAGTTTCCCCTGATGATAATTTCAACAATTGGAACTGTTTAGTTGGAATAATAATCATTTTTGTACGAATTTCCAGTTTCAAGGCGAGTAAGGATTTTCCAACAAGTTTCCAAGTTCTCTATCATCCAGCAGTTTTCCAACAGTCTTCCAACTTTCAGCGGTTTTCCAGCAAACTTCAAACAATAAGGTATTTAAGGCCAGGGAATGTTCGAATCGGTAGCCAGAAAGCAGGTGCATAATCGACGAAATAACAGAGCGTTTGAAGCCCATATTCGTTGCGTTGGGTATGTCCCGCTGCATGTAACAGCGACGTTTAAAGTCAATACAGAAAGAAAAGTGTGTCAATTTTAGATTTTAGTTACTTCTATAATTCGCTTAGTATTTATTTTGGAATTATTTTTATCTCATTAACAGTTTTGCTAGTTAATTTTAAGGTACATATAGCTAATGCTGTAATTTCAGTATTTAAGGTAGAACTTCAATTTCTCGTATTATTCTAAAATAACCATTTCTTCACTTCTAATATTTCATCTAGGATCCATTTTCATGAGTCTGAGATATTTTACAGTGACATTTAGTTCCTGTTCTTTTAGAAGAATTGTTTGCAAATCCCAGCTGTATAAATACAAAAGAGTTTGCCTTGACGTCGGGATACATTGCAGCTATAAAACTTCGTTTGGGTGTTCATTGGTGACGTATTCTAACGACATATCGCCCCTTCTTTATTAATTGTTAGTGGTCATTGAACGAGTCCAATTTGTCTTCACATATCACACTTTTTTACTAATTTTAATCTAAAGGACACAAATCATCGCTGTGTTGGAAACGTCACAGGACAAGTTGTGTCCCCTGATCTATTGCAGTCAGTTAACATTACGATAATTCTAAGTGGTCAAGTCGTTTTCTGCCCAAGATTGCCAAAGATTGAATATTATATGAATAAAGAGAATCTTCTCAATAGTGCCCCCACCCTTTTCCACAGCCAGTAAGCAGTAATAAACCAAACAGGAGTCAAGTCACACAGATACAGATAGACGGCTAAATTTTCCCCTGCACTTCCAGGACTGCAAGCAAGGGTAAAATCAACCGTGCAAGGGAAATACCCGAATGTCAGACCTGATGTCAAAGTTCGCATCTCCACCGCCGTGAAGTATTTTCGTGAATCTTGGCGACTGCTGAATATTCAGTTTATTGCTGTATAATTCATTTGAATTATGCATCTTGTTACGTATCGGCTCGATCAAAAGTAACAAAACAAAACAGTGGAGCCAACAAGCTTTGTAAGTTTTAACAAAAATGATTTATTTCCCTAGAAAACACGGTGAAAAGGTGAAAATATGAAATAGGACTTACAGTTTGTGAAGAAAATCCAAATATTTATCCTAGAATTGTGAAAATATATGTCCTATCAATAAACAGTTTTAACTGAATCTAGTTTGAATCTCAAGTTGGTTCCAAGATGGAGGACGATGACGTCAGATGAAGTCTTTACACAAATGTACAGAATTTGATCTTGAACTACAATTTGTACTGTACTATTACAATTTAGAATGAATTTCACTGAATGTCTTTGTCCTAAACCACTTGTGTAGTTCTCCATGGGAAAATAAATTATTTAAAAACTAGATGAACTCCTATAGCTGTCATCTATAACATGACACATCTCGAGCACTACAGATGTAAAGAAAAATAAACTCTTTCCAGCAAAATAAAAATAATACCTTCTTCTCAAGGTATAAGAACGACTCTGACTATTTCACAGGGACCTAAGTGTTTTAAAACGGAACTAAGGCGTCATTTCATCCACGCGCACGAAGAAAGCTTGGTTATTTCATCATCTAGCAATCGCAGTACACGACGTAATAATATATGCTTCGAATATGAGCTTGGCCACAACCAATCGTTTACGCCGGTTGTTTATTCAGTCGGCAATCTAAAATAATGCTTACGCAAGCCGAGAGTCATATTTACGTTCTAAATAAACACGGTGTTTCTTTCAAAAATATCATGATACAAAAATGAAATAAAAAGAATTCAAATTTTAACACACAAGTAATTAAACTACATGGTCGTAACAATCTTGAATAAATGTGAATAGTATTTATTACAAGGTCTTACCCTGTGATACATTTAATCCAGTTCAATGTATAGCGGTGTCTCTGATAAATAAAGCGTCAGTAGCATATGGGGTTGTTGTCTCAAAGAGTGAAAGAGAAATAAAGTACCTAACGGTCAAAAGCCGTTACAAAATGTATCCTGACCTCTGTAATCTGTTGTCTTGATTGTCTTCATTGTGAACAACTCATATTAGACAGACATATGCTCACAAATAGTTTTGTTTTTATTGCTCAGTTGTGAACACTTTTGGATTACATTGCTTGCAATGCTATACAAAGTACCGAAACAACTTCAAAACATTTTTATCAGAGACGAACTGTCTGCTATATCAATAACTCTTTTCTGGTAAATTTTATCGCAAATGATAACAATTGCTGTTCCTATGTTTCTCATTGACCGATTGTGCAAATGAGTTGAAATAATCATACCTTTCTGTGATCAACTGTTTTGGCATCCACCTTTTGTCACTCCAGAGCTGTTTACAAGTGTTATGTTAAGTTTCAAATACTACGAAAGGCGCAGGGATACAGATGAATTTAATACTATGTGCATTGCTTGCTCATGTACATAACTGCCAAATACTTTTACGCATGATGACTGTGTTTAATACTTTTTTTCCTAACCAAATCAGGTGGTTGCTTTTGTGGGTTTAACAACATTTCTCAGCACATGATTGGCTATATACAGTGGCCAGTATATATAGCGAAGGAAAACCCCATGGAATTCCGGACAGAACCACGAATCCACGAGAAGCTATTGGCAAGCTGTATCACATATCCACATTGACCGAACCCGAAACTTGAACCAGCAGACAGTGGGTGAGATGGCTGTGATCGGTAAACGCGAGCGTCATATACCTCTTGGCCATCCTGGTCTCTCTAACCGAAACAGGTAAGCAAGAATATGTGCGTATCATGAAAAGATTGTAATCGTTCAACTTTAAAAGGTCATTGTTAAGATAGGGCATAGGAATGTTGTTCACAAGAATTCAACAGAAATTGTTTGTATCTGCATTATTAGCAACTCGTTTTTACACTTATACAAAGAAACTCTATTACAAAAAATAGCATTACTTACAAAAATGTCATGCGCATTCGATGCAGGCTTCTCACTGCATGAAAACGTTACAGATGTTCGTAGCCATCCTGTATGCAATTAATATGCATTCGTATTTCAGTTGATTATCAGAATGTCGGTAAAGAGCATTAGATCTTTGGGTCTCTTGGATGAGCATGCTTTACATCTTTTTCTGACTGAGTAGTGCAAAAGTGTCAAGGTTGTCTAAATGCTGAGTCACCAAACCATGTTCTTCTAATCTTTAATTCAAGCAACCAATAGTCTTTTCTCTTTTTGCAAAACTATGTAGCTTGGTTTTTGTAAACATCTTTATTTTTCTACAATGTTTATGTATAATTCTGTATTAATCAGCTTTATTAGGATAAAATAACTGGAACAGACTGTTGCTTTCTGTAATTTATACACCGCTATCAGTGAATTGCTGAATTGAGTACGTAACATGTTCTAATAAGTCTTTTACCAACATTATAAGTCATTGTTTATAATCTATACATTATTTTAATATGAAAGCTTATTGCATCAAGATTCAGTATTTACAAATCATTTACATGAATAAAATGAATCAGTTTATTAAATTCGTATGCTAGTAAGAACAAATCCTTTGTTAGCATTTAAAACCTCAAAACAAACTGTTCCAAGCACATTAATATGTATGTGCAGTTAATGAGTACGTGCATCATCTTCGGTTTAGATCTCTGTTTCATAAGAGTGATAATAAAGCAAACGTTGATGCAACATAACAATCAAGCGGGTATCAGTTTCTTGAAAAAAAATATGTGGCAGATATATAGATTAATAATACATGCCTTTGTAATGATTTTGTATTATTTTTCGCGCTCTAGTTTGATATTAGGATTAGGAGATGGGGACAAAGGCTTGATGGGTTATATTTCAAATTTTAATGTTAGATAGGAATAGGTAAATTTAAAGAACTGTGTGAAGGGCCGGATCGGCCGATATAGCGGTGTGACATGCTTATTAAATATGCCAAATGTGACGTGCCTCTCATTATTTACAAAATCTTTCTTTTTTTTTCAGAAATGACTGTAAAAAGTACAGAGGACTGATTCTAAATATGGATTACTATATACCATACTATGTTCGTGTAAACCAATACAGTATAGTAGTATGATATGAGCAATTTGGGATTGTTGTTACTGGTTTAAGTTAAAGCATTCTACTCCCAGATGACTTTGTCCTCACATCACAACACGCACGCATGAGAACCCAAATGCGTCTCCAAGCAAAGTTACTAAGGAGCTACGATGCAAATGGATTGTCATATGTTGTAGAACAAAAATCAACCTAATCAGTAACCAATGTGATGATTATGGTTCAATATCGCAAAGCCATATGAGTATGTACTGGCAACAGTTTACTCAATTGTCACTGTCTGTAAATCAGCGTCGTTAATGGTCGGAGTCCGCATCTGTACTAGGAGTCGCTAGTGGATTTCCATTTCCTCCAACACGGTATCAAACTCACCTGTACTAATTGTTTTATCCTCAATGGCCATAGAGTTAAGCTTTTTAAGTCTACTAAGCCGCCACACTTAGATCAAAGCTGGCTGTCACTGCGATTCTGCAAATAGCACCACAACCACGCACATACATTTGTACTTTACGAGTAGTGCCGTTCTCTTGGTGATTTTATCTAGCAGCTGTTGTTCCACATCAATTTTGTTTTTCACGTAGGTAAATGTGATAGTCTAACATAGGTTTTCTGTGATCGCGAATTATAATTACTCGACAGGCAAGTATTCCCTTATACTGGCAGAATTGTTATAGAATCACAGAAAAGATCTGTCGGAGGAAAATTTAAATTTCCGTAGATTATGGGTTTTTGGGACCTGCCATTACGTTCAAATAAGATCACACTGAATACGTTATTTAATAGTTTTTTCAAATGAATGTTATCGTCTTCGCCATAACCTCTTACACGGACAAGTGGGTTCTTGCTGAATAATAGTCGAGATTGTTCTGTTAGTGGTTGAGTCAATGTTTGCGCAATATAATTAAGGGTGAATGCATCCTGAGTGGATTTTTCAGTGAACTCCACTTCATCGCTGTTTAAACAATTCCTGATTGTTTTCATACCTGGCTGTACAGCCGATGATCCGATGTTGTCTCATGATTGAATTACAATCTGTCCTAAAGTTGATATTTGATGCATATGAGTGGTCCCAACTATCAATTTCGATTTTGCCCTTGGCAAGATAATATTTCAGTGTATATAAAGGCCTACTAATACCACTCTGAATCAGGTATTCGTCCGGGAATGCAACACATTCACCATTGATGTTAACGTCACTAGTTAGCTGATCCATCATCCCGTTAGCAAATTCAGCAACCTCATCACATCGTGCATAATCCGTTACTTATCTCTAATGCTAGATCTAAATATAAACACAAACATCGTAGACCTACCTCGAGTCCTTCCAACTGAAATTAATGTCTGGCAACAAATGATAGCAACACCGTATGTATACAGTTCTTTGAGCATTTGTGTAATTTAAGCTGGTACGCATTGCTATTCGACAAATACGAGTGTGATCATCTGCCAACAATGGCATTATACTCCGCTCCGGTGGCCTAGTGGTTAGAGCGTCCGCCTTGGATGCGGGAGGTCGTGGGTTCGATCCCCGGTCGAGTCATACCAAAGACTTACAAAAATGGTACTAACAGCTGTCTCGCTTGGCGCTCAGCATTAAGAGGTTAGTGTTAGGACTGGTCGGCCTGGTGTCAGGATAATGTGACTGGGTGGGACATCATGCTACATGTCTGCGGCATGATGCCCAGTGCTAGACATCACTATAAACTGCCACACTGCAGACATCGTAGCGATATGACTGAAAAATTGTTAAAGCTACGTTAAAAATCATAATCACATCACATCACATCACCACGTGTCGCAATATCCGGATGAGATGAATAAATGTGATCCAGACTCGTGTACCTTAAACGTATGAGGTTTAGGTCTATCAAATCGATCTAGTTTTTTCCCCCCTCTCCTTCGCTTGTTAATATTTTCCTCCATAACCTAATGCTGTTACGATGCGTATTGGCGAGGACACCTTTGCGTCTATTTATTGTTTAGCTGCAGCTTCAATAACATCGATGGACTCTTGAATCAGTTGGATTCGATTTCCGATTATGAATAAAGTCTCCATTCTTTTCATCGTCAGATGTTTTAATTTTATATTTCATATATGTATCGACATAGTCTTTGATAAAGGCAACCGACACATTAGAGTCTGTTTTCCACTGATTCCGTTGATTTCGACCAGATTCTTTGCAATATCGCTCGGGCCGGCGTCAACAATAACCTAGCTAGTAAACTCGGCATTGGTGGCGTACTGCTCAGATTCACGTCAGTACCTCGTTGGTTTGAGTACCATCTGTAAATATTAGTATGCATTTCATATGCTAAAAAGTCTACTTTCTAAGTGAAATGTTGTGTTGGTGAACCGTCAAGTACATGCAAGGCTTCAGTAACAGAATACCCACATGTTGGCCCATCCAACCGAGGTTGCAACGATAGAGGCAAATAAAACAGAGTATGTCGTTCAAGATCTCAGGTTCAGTATCACCAGCTTCATGTAGAAGTGCAAGCCGGTACAATTCAAAATTCAACAAATGTCGAGTAATTACCGCTTATGTGACCTTATTAGTCCCATGAGTAGTTATTCAATCCAGGTTAATAATCCAGGTTTCCATTTTACGTGGAATCATCGATACAGTTTTATCCAACATAAAACACATCGGAAATTTTTGTTTCTTGTTCACATATGTAAGTCAAAATTGGTTAATGGCAAAGCCTTTTGCGAGTCGCACCGGGTAGTTGAAGACCTTTGCCTGAACGTATTCTGCGAGTTGTCCCGGGAAATCGAAGACTTTACACCGACCGCCTTTTATAGGACCAGTCTGAATGCAGATCTGAAGGCCCTAATGCAGCTTCTTTGGCCAAGTCGTGAGAAGCAGCCGTTTACAAAGCTCAAATGCTAGCGAGGAATGGAATTATTCTGCCATTTTTGCATTTGCCACAACTTTGACTAGTGTAACTTTAAGTCCCTGATGCGATTCTAGGTTTGGCGGCATTACACTGAGTAAGTTGTATTTTGATAAACCATAAGCGGACAAGTCCAGTTAATTTTATCGGAGAAAGCCTCAATGTAATCCCGCAATCGTTTCGGATTGTGCTCTTTATTTTAGCAAACTGCTTTGGGCTATGGCGCGCCTTAACTTGGTGATATAACATTATTTTTGAAACGGTAACAGGCCTTGTTACAATTACGAGTTCTTAATCACCCTCATTCTGCCATAAGTGTCCTTCAGCAACAAAAACTTATCGGAGCGAATTACAGCAAATGCATCTGTAAGTGTCATGGGCGGTCGAAACGTGCACACCTACACGTTCATGAAAGTGTATGTCAACCACAGGCTGTTTAAGCAACTCCAGGAGTTCCAACGAAAAGAAGTCAATCGTGTACAACGTACGAGGCTCATGCTGAGAAATGTGCAGATCTATTTCATTGTTTGAATGTCGCCCAAGAACGATCATAGCTAATGATATAGGCATGTGACTTCATTGTCTGTGAAAATTTCTTCGGATGGATACTGATGACCAGTGATCCACAGACAAACGTTTGACACTCCTAATGGGTCAAATGTCGTCGTTCAATAGTTTTGACCTTGAAATGTCAAGAACAAGAATTTTTGGTGCGCTTATAATATGTCTGGTACTTATTTGAAATATAAATTGACCCTGAGCATATTACCTGCCTCCGAAAGGTCGTGCGAAAAGCCAGGTTGGCACGGCTCCAGATTGCATAAACTACAACAAAAGTGATTCTGTGTTCATTGAAGGGATTAGTAAATGCATCCACAATGTTTACGTTTAAAACCAATTTTGCAATCAGTGACACCTACATTAGGCCATTTTCCCTCATTGACGTTGTCATATTACACAGCTTATAATCTGCAGTTTGGGATAAGTCCTAAAGAAACAATACAAATGGGCCTACCGACTTTCCATATTCAACGCCGTATCTAACGAATCCGATACTTATCATGACAATATCAACGTTGACGAGTATTGTTTCAATTTTCTTTCAATAATTGGCATAACGTGTGGTGTAAAACAACGCCATGATGCTATTGTTAACAAATTTAACCTTGACATTGACAGTGTGATCGTTATTTTTCTCACGCATAAATTTTGTCACAATTTCTACGATGGCGTCATACGAACGAAACTATCGAGAAGTGTCCTGCACCTGAAATTTTATTTTCGATGGACTGTGGTTTCTACCCGGACACAAATAATACTGCAGACCTTTGGATCTGCAAAATACCATCACAGGCGAGCCTATGTCATGCGCTGGTTTAGGTGTATCTTCACATTTTGCTTTTGTTTTTACTTCTACATTATTGGTTTTACTTCTTTTTACTTTCTGCTTCTACATTATTAATCTTCTTTCCACTGCCAGATTTGCATTCGATGAATTAGATATACGTTGCTGAGCGGTTTATTAGTGATTTTACTAACTGGAGGAGGCATGGTTTATGTTGACTGGAACCTCCTTTGGTGGTGATCGTGTCACTGATCGTTGTAGCCAATCCCGAATGGATCTGACCGCTTTATCAACCAAACGGCGGCAACATTTATGAGCACATGGTGCAGCGCGCGAGGTCAGGGCCTTTAGCGGTCATAGGAACAGTCCCTGTACATTAAAAGCAAGATCAATTTCCTTAATATAGAATGTGAACTGGTTTTATTGCTTTAACAACACTCACAGTGGTAGATAAATGTATCAAATAGGCTAACATACAAACCCTTAGTACTGAAATATGATACGTCTGTCTAAACAATGTACCGGCTTAGTGCAGGTGAAAATAATTCCAACCAACTTTATTGCATCTAACGGCCATCCGTGGACTATTTGGAATCACATAAATATATAGATTTGTATTGGTGGTGCCTATCCGATTTTATGAAACTTTTGCGGGGATTATTGCAATTACAAATACATACCAAGTAAGCTTTTCCAGCAATACGGTCATAGTTAGGCACTCTCTGGAAGCGATATCAAGACATGAAACTCCGCCGGTTAAGTCAGGGTGAGAAGTACACGTGAGATTATATACTTTATCTATAAAGTTTTAAGGATCATTGTTGAATCTATCTGTTAAATTTCTCACTCTTTAGGAGTTTCGCAGAAACCAGACAGTCTTTGACAATAAAATTAGCACACGCAGATTCATTGCAGTATGTTAGGTGCTTATGCAAATACTCATTCAAAACATGTGGGACATAAAGAATCCAAAGGTAAAATCTTAACATGACGTTGACAAGATGGTTACCGTAAGCAAGACAACTATTTCTCTGACTACAGTCAACAGTGGGAACAGGTACGGACATGTAAACGATAAACCGCTGAGTGACAGACGGGAATAGATAAATTTTAAAAACAAATATACAGACGGTTATGGTTACAATGTATTCGTGATAACTTGCGACTAATAGTGTACGCATTCACCAGTGCTTTACTGTGCTTTAACCATAGTGTTATAAAAAGAAGACAAAATACACAAAGTCCGGGATCAGTGTGACAATGTTTGGTTATAACTTAACTGGACGATAATTTAAGCCTGTGTACCTTCACCCGCACCCTACTGTATAGGAGACGTTCCTACGGGTCCAAGTTGTTGTTGTTGTTGTTGTTGTTGTTGTGGGGCTTAACGCCATTTTTCAGCACACGATAGGCTATACATGGCGGCCAGTATTAATGGTGGAGGAAGAAACCGGGAAATCCCCGGAAAGAACCACGGACCCACGAGAAGCTACTGGCAAGCTTTCTCACATATCCACATTCGCCGAATCCTAGACTAGAACCCACGCAGACAGAGGTGAGATGGCAGTGATCCGTAACGGAGAGCGCTTTAGACCATTCGGCCACTCGGGGCCCACGGGTCCAAGTGTAAATGTCCTTAAATTAAGGGGGTAAAGTTCAAGGCATGATATTTAAGCAATACGGTTAATGGTTAGTAATGAAAATCTTTAGACTTTCAAGTTGCTTTCACTAGGGGTAAATTTTGAGCAAGTTAATAGTGTTGACTGCACATAACGATACTTTTACTTGCTTCTGCATCCTCCGAAAAGTTAATAATAATATTAAGTGGCATGGATCGTGGTAGTTGCCGAATTATGGTACCAGGTCATAGTCCATGATGATTACAACATAAGTATAATATTTTAATTATCAATAAGGTTATATGGTTATTGTATATATATATATATATATATATATATAGCAGTATATATATATATATATATATATATATATATATATATATATATATATACACACATATATATGTGTGTGTATGTGAGCGTGTTCATGAATCGACAATACGGATGATTTATAGGATTTATATTGTAAGAATAATACACGAGAATAGTTCTAACGGTAACAATAGCGAAGAAAGAAAAAATAATACAGAAACAGCTTATACATCTTAATAAGTCCCAGTTTGGTCATGAAGAAACTCTGCTCATGATGTTGATTATATGATTAGAACTGCATATATGTCCTCCAAAGAATAATTGATACTTCAGAGTAACAAAGCAGAAATTATCATTAGTTTTAGAGATTTAAATAAGTGCTGCTTATACAATAGATACGTGTGTTTACTTTTGAAATAAAAGAGGGTTGATTCATTTTTACGCAAATAATAAGTTACACAAGCTCGTTCCTGGTAACGAAGTCAGTAGTTACCAGCCGATCCAGATGAAGATCTTATAGTAGCAGTTTCCTGTTTAGATAATTAAAGATCTGTCATGAGCACCACAATCAAAGGATAAAAGTGTTATAACCAAAATACTGCATCTCACCAATTTTCAGTAGGAAATGTTACGGCACTTTGAGGCATCTGATATATTTAATACAACATGAAATTCAAGTTTGTGAAATACTTTTAGCATCATACAGATGGAGTATCGAGGTATGGCAGTGTAGCAATGTGATAATACATCTTCTAGTAAATGCAGACAGGGAAGTTTAGGGCATACCGATCCTGATGAAGTCCTCTGGCAAGGTTGAATGGGAGATGTATGAATAAGTTTATTCGAAGCGTAGAAGGACCCCAAATACCTGGTTACTGCTTTCTTCATTGAACAGTACATGGAAACATTTATGCCACTCCACAATTGATCAAATAATCATTTCTTCAGCATTTATCACCCTCAGAGTAGGATGTTATTGATGATGTCTTCACAAGAAAACAGTATGCCCGAGACGAACTACTTTGTATGTTTGTTCTCTCAGTGCCACAAAATCCCAGACACCAAATGAGACGCCAAAAGCAATGATACAGATTGCACACAAGGTATGCATTCATGGATCTTGATATGTCCTAGATGCTGTAAGTGGTGTTGGTAAAGTTGTTTGACAAACTGCTTTTCCAGATATGATTAAATTGTAGACCTATATGCGAGATATGATCCAATAATCTCAAAACAAATACATATGATCCAGGTTTCACCCAGAACAAAGGGTTAAATACTTCAGTTGCATTTCTCTGTAGATTTATATGAGGCAGAAACAAATTGGAAGGTGAAAAATTACTTAGGTTTCTGACTGGATTGAATGTAGGTTGTGTGATAAGGTTGATATTTAGTTTTCATGGATTAGGAAAAATTCCCAGTGTCGACGTATGTGATCCCATGTTAGTACCTCTTTCACCGTATGCCGTCTATCATAACTTTTGATCTGAGTAGAAAAGCATGATTGGTTCCAGCTAAAACATGGAAACGAGCTTTATATAAAGGTGATTTTATTTGTTTGTTTCTCTTTTCTTTGTTTGGTTGGCGGTGGGTTTAATGAGAGGATATAAAGTAACCATTGGACTTGCACACTGGTATGGTAACCATGTGGTAAATACTATGAACCATATCAACCATTAACATTTCGCATGTAATCTAATGTCAATGTTAAAAGCTCGAACCTCCCCCCTCACTCCTAGAAAATGATTTCGAGAGATATTTAGTTTGGATAATCAATGTCTAACATTATTGTAAGACTGTGTTAGAAATATTTTGTACAGTTCTGGTAGATCTGAAGAAGACAAATAAAACCATATACGTGTCGTGTTATTAAGATTTTAATTAGAATGAATATCACTGCACTTTTACAATGGATTTTAATTAATGAAGTAGAGAGTAGTCTGATGTGTTTGTGTGACTTGACAGCTTGTACTGGGCATTGATTATTTTGCGATTAGCTCAGTGTATTGTAAGTTTCTGCGTGCAAAATAGTGTAACTTGGCATACAGAAGTATAAAGACAAATAATACACACTAAAGTCAGAATCAAGTCCCATCTCCTGTATGTCATTATCCTGTGACTTACACTAACCTTTGTGCTTTACGTAGCTCTCAAGCACCATTATTATTTCATTCTTATGTGCTCTTTCTTGCCCTGTGTTCTTAGTCGTACATTGCAGACATGATTGCTGGCAGAGTTATATTATTTGTTTTACACCATTTGGGCAAAGCAAAGCTTTGTAGCATGTCCATACCGGTATCGTGAATTTTCTTTTTGTTGGATATGTTATAGGTATTGACCTCAATTGCTTGCATTAAGAACAGTTATAGAGTCATGATTATTATACATGTTACAGACAGAGTTAAGATTTAAACTGAGAATTTGATTCAGGCGCAGTTGTCACTTTGGTTGCAAACAACAAAAGAAGTACTCAAAGTGTGTGACTTCATATCACAAAGATATGGGTACTAACTCATGGACAATGACGATTGCTTCTGAAGCAATTTTATGAACTGTGATTTAGAAAAAAAGATAAGCAGCTATTCTTTTTTTTTAATAAACTCATTATAGTAATTTAACTCTGATATTGTAGAAAAGAATATGTATTATGAATTGATATATTTAGTAGTCTGGTGCGTTTGTGAGACTTATCTGCCATCATTTCTTTGTCAATACTGCTTTGAAAAGATTAAATAATATTCATGGAAATTGATGATTACAGTGGCTGCCGAATACAAAGTAGTGCCTCACAGAGGCGAACTGTTTAAAGGAGACCAGAAATCAATGGAAATATAGAATAATAATAAAAGCACTAGAGAAGAAAACCTTATTCTGAAGTATCATCTGCGACCGTAATGCCAATATTTAAGCACTGGCATATCTTCAAGGCGTTGAATTTCCGTGACCTCGTATGCAAAAGTTCCGCGCCTATTCGGTTACTTTCGTGATGTGACGTCATAGTAGCGACTCCAGCATCCCGACTGTCAATTGTCAGCATAAAAGACAATGCCATTTTGCGTTGCTTACGGGTGTAATGGCACATTAAGAAAAGGTTGTGGACAATTTTTTTTTCTTTTCCAAAAGATAAAGACATAAAGAAAGTATGGATACATTATTGCAAGCGAATCGATTTCAAACACCATACAACACTCTATGCTCATTACATTTCTCAAAGGAATGTTACGAGAGGGATCCTGAAAAAATGGCCGCTCTAGGATACGCAAATGCTAGGCCTAGACTAAAAGTTGGCGCTGTTCCAGACATACTGTTGGATATTTTAAATCCTGGGAAAAGTGTTAAACGTGTGAGTTACGAAAATAGGCAGAAGGCCGAATAAGTGACCACACAATGCAACAATCAATTCGCAGATCTTTTGTCTACACCAGCAGTGCCAAAAATAAAAAAAATAGATAGCCCGACATCCGGGGTCCCTCTAATTTTAGTTCGGGCCCATCCTGTATTGAAAGTGAGGTGCCCGTCGGGCTTGTCGAAAAAAAAAAATTGTTTGCCTGAGGAAATGAGTAAATGTATTTTCAAGATGTTGACATACGTGCCATAACACGGCACAATCAAAATCAAATCACCGCTGTCCAAGGTGAAATTGAAATCTGATTTTAATGAAATGGAAGCTTTGCTAAAAATAAGATTCTAAACCCCTGACACGGTCGTGTTTTGAAGAAAAACAATTTTCAGTAATCTTAACAAAAAAAAAATTAAATTAAAATTTAAAGAAAAAACAACAACAAAATAAATTTTCAGTCTAAACTGCAAAACAGCTAAAGTTTCAACTTAAACATAACAAATAAAGTCAGTGTGACGTGTGACTAATTAACAGTTAAATCCTTATCCTTGTATTTATCTTGTGAAAAGGACTGCCGTAAGGATCATGTTCGACAGTGTATGTATGTAAGCATCAGCAACTGATTGGCAAATAAACGATTCCTTATTTTGTTGTAACTTACGACGCCTATGGGACTTCATTTTGACAGTTCATATCTGCAGTCACAAGTTACCGTACATGTGGCAACTGTTTTTCCTACGCTTTACGTCCCACCTTATTTCCTTGGGTTTAAGTCTTAAGGCATGTGACACTGTTTACTGAATGAAAATATTTATTCTGAATTAGTTTTTGGGGGGCACATATACTGTATGGTATATTTTGTTTTATTCCTTCTTTTAATTTAATCATGGTAATTAGACTTCACATATACGGTAGAGGAGTGTCAGATGTTAACTGGCCGAGTTTCTTTGGAGGAAATGGCAATTTTGTTTGCAGAGAAATTTACACAGCATTCACAGTGATCATTCATGGGATTTAAGCTAACTGGTGACAATTTTTTTTTTTTATTTTTTATTTTTTTTAATTTTTTTTGCTATAGTACTGTTGTAGTGGTTTTAAAAAATCTGAAATTTACGTGAATAATGTTTAATCTTAACATTCTGTTTATTGAAGAAAAGAACTGCCGTGTGATATTAATTATTTCGTCCAGGGCAGGATTTAGACATAGCGAGGCCCTAAGCTATGGGAAGCTGTATAGCCCCTATTTGGTATAAAATAAATTTGAGAGGCCCTTTCAGACTGTGAGGCCCTAAGCTG
>JAECUM010053011.1:0-12403 GCA_016617855.1 Megalonaias nervosa
ATATAAGCATGCGCATGGACACAATGATAAATTTAATATATTATTATTCCAGCCGTTCAAGAAATAATTTCTTTAATTAGGTTTTCAGCAAGGGAATTTGAATTATGTTTACTCAGGGGTAAGGAATTCAAAAGTTAGGTGCTGATACAGGAAAAGAGTTTTTGAAAAGGCTGGTTTTCGACCACGGAATCTGGAGTTTGTTGGTACATGTTAGTTGGACATTACGCTCAATATGTGGTGATCTTAGTTCAGTTAGGTTCAAGATATAATCTGGAGAAAGATTATTTAAAAACTTATATGTCACGATTCCTTTAACAATAAAGAATACGTTTTGGTATGGATAGTCAGTGTGAAAGAAAATCATTCAAGGGAATCGTGATAGGAAGTTTCAGAATTATTCAGGTGGGCCCTTTTCTGGATTTTTCAGTTCTGGATAGATTATATTTGGATGTTTCCCAATGTGGTACAGCCGTAGTCTATCAGTTGAAGTATATATCCCAAGAAATAAAGTTTAAGTGACTGTGGAGTCAGTAATTTCGGCAGTAATTTTGATGCTTTTGTGGATGGACATTGTACATATTTGATCGACATGTGTATTCCAACTGAGCTATTGATGACAGTAGATACCAAGAAGTTTTTTTAATTCTAAAGCCCCAATGCCGCCATCTTTCATAAATTTCATCGTTCTTCCAATCTAACTTAAGTTTGGAAGGGAGGAAATGATTTGTTAAAGAAGCTATTTGACTGTATCCGTTAGGTTTAATCGACGTTCAGTAGCCACCTCTTAATTCAGTCACCGAAGTCGTTCGTAATTGTGTTCTTTTTCGGGAGTGATCCAAAAGTAGTGATGTGATACATTCAACAAACTCCGTTAGTGATTAATCTAATAACAGCAACATTGGCACGTGGCGCACAAATTGATTCGAGAGGAAATTAATAGAGGCAGGCCCGCTTGTTTTAAGCTGATCTGAGAAGAATGAGGCTTGTAGGCTGAATAAGCACCGACTGGTCAACCAAATCGAATGTTTGTTTGGGGTGGGGGTGGGGGAGGGGGGTTGTTGGTTGTTTTTTTTTTAATCAATGAAGTACCTTGATTCGATCGCTAGTAGTCACTTGTCTGTAAGTTTCGTCAATGCAGTTTGACATGGATGTTTAGTCTTAACCCTCATTGTGATTTATGGAGGAGTTGATATTTATTAAGATATTCAAAAAGATTCTTGTTTCCATGTTTTATAATAATTTTTGAAAGTACAGATAGAACATATATACCGATAGTTGGATGGGGTTTTTTATTTTTATTTTTCATTTCCTATATGAACTGCGAATACGTTTGCTAATTTCAATGACTGGAAACTTACAGGAAATGATATTACAGTTAATTATTTCTTTCAAAGATTCAGAGAGTGTTAAAGCAGATATTTTCACTTTGTTGGTGAATTTCAACTATACCCACTGATTTATTACCGTCTATTATATTCATAATATCAATACTATCAGTTATTTTAATTTGGGGGATATTGAAACTAACATGATTGGGCAGACTTTCATTCAGGAAAGACATTTTTCTGTGTAAGACTCTGTAATATTAGACTTGTCACGTGTTTGGGAAATGTTAGTAAAAAAGCGGTTCAGTTGGTTTGTAATATTTCAGTTGGTTTGTAATATTGTGATCATCATCAGTACAACCAGTCTCATTGACTATAATTTAACATGGTCTTTAGAGGTACTGGTTTTTGCTGAAGCTAGTTATCGCAAATGATTCCAGATGGATCTGTTATCAGAGCTTGAGGAGATGGCTTCGTTGAAAAAGGAGAGCTTGAGTTTTACAATGATGAATTTCACTTTGTTCCTCCATAACCGATAATTGGTAACCCCATTATATTTACGATAGTATTTTCGTTTAAATTGCGCCTAAATGGTTTCATTAGGATACCATTCTGATTGCTTTACATGGTTTGATTATTTTTATTTGTATGGCAGCATGTTTTAGGATAGTAAGAAAACAATGGTTCCAGATAGACAAATCATAATCCGGGTCTGTAATAAAGAAAGTTAACGAACTATTATTTTGAGATATTTCAGACAGATATTCATTTTCAACAAATTTGTACAAGCACTGGTAGATCATATAGAAGTGTGAATTGTTTTTCTTTGCTCTCTGTTACTTTGGAATTGCATATATGGGATAACGACCACTAACAGAGAAACCGGATACGTTAATCTCGTAGAGGTTTTCAAGGTGGGTTATGTAGATGTGGTCGATCAGGGTAGATGTACATACAGTTGCTGATCCTGAGGTCAATGATGACGTTGGCTAACACAGTGGGAGGGGCAGCAGATTCTGGACCAATGGATCTACGGGGTAGGAAGGCTCTGAAGGGAACCATCAGCAGACCGTGAGGAGTGGACTACACAAAATCTTTACTTGACCAATGTTATTATATGTGTTACACTGTAATGCACCATACTATTTTTAAGGAATAATATATTATTCGCATCTATAGAAAATCCATACAGCGATTACATCTGTTTGAAAATCCATACATTAATCACATCTGTAGAAAATCCATGCGTTAATCATATCTGCAGAAAATCCATGCAGCAATTACATCTGTAGAAAATACATACATTAAACACATCTGTAGAAAATCCATGCGTTAATCATATCTGCAGAAATTTCATGCAATAATCACATCTGTAGAAAATACATCCAGAGATCACATCTGTAGAAATCCATGCATTATTCACATCTGTTCAAAATCCCTGCGTTAATCATATCTGCAGAACATCCATGCAGCAATCACATCTGTAGAAAATACATGCAACGATCATATCTGTAGAAAATCCATGCATCGATCATGTCTGTAGAAAATCCATGTATCAATCATCTGTAGAAAATCCATGTATCAATCATCTGTAGAAAATCCATACAGCGATCACATCTGTCTGAAAATCTATACATTAATCACACCTCTAGAAAATCCGTGCTTTAATCATATCTGCAGAAAATCCATGCAGCAATCACATCTGTAGAAAATACATGCAACGATTATATCTGTAGAAAATCCATGTATTAATCATATATGTTGAAAATCCATGCATCGATCATATCTGTAGAAAATCCATGCATCGACCTTATCTGTAGAAAATCCATGCATCGATCATGTCTGTAGAAAATCCATGCATCGACCATGTCTGTAGAAAATCCATGCATCGACCATATCTGTAGAAAATCTATGCATCGATCATATCTATAGAAAATCCATGCATTAATCATATCTGTAGAAAATCCATGTATCAATCATCTGTAGAAAATCCATACATTAATCAAATCTGTAGAAAATCTCTGCGTTAATCATATCTGCAGAAAATCCATGCAGCAATCACATCTGTAGAAAATTCATCCAGAGATCACATATGTAGAAAATCCATGCATTATTCATATCTGTAGAAAATCCATGCAGTGATCACATCTGTTTGAAAATCCATATATTAATCACAGCTGTAGAAAATCCATGCGTTAATAATATCTGTAGAAAATCCATGCAGCAATCACATCTGTGCAACATACATCCAGCGATCACATCTGTAGAAAATACATCCAGCGATCATAACTGCAGAAAATCCATGCAGCGATCACATCTGTAGAAAATCCATGCAGCGATCACATCTGTAAAAAATCCATGCAGCGATCATATCTGTAGAAAATCCATGCAGCGATCACATCTGTAGAAAATCCATGCATTAGTAATATCTGTAGAAAATCCATGCAGCAATCACATCTGTAGAAAATACATCCAGCGATCACATCTGTAGAAAATACATCCAGCGATCACATCTGTAGAAAATCCATGCAGCGATCATATCTGTAGAAAATCCATGCAGCGATCACATCTCTAGAAAATCCATGCATTAATCATATCTGTCAAAAATCCATGCAGCGATCACATCTGTAGAAAATGCAAGCAGCGAGTATATCTGTAGAAAAGTCATGCATTAATCATATCTGTTGAAAATCCATGCAGCGATCACATCTGTAGAAAAACTACGCAGCGATCACATCTGTATAAAATCCATGCATTAATTACATCTGTTGAAAATCCATGCAGCGATCACAACTGTAGAAAATCCATGCATTAATCATGTGTTGCAAATCTACACATCGATCGTATCTGTTCAGAATCTATGCATCGATCGTATTTGTTGAAAATCCGTGCATCGATCATATCTGTTTGAATATCCATGTATCAAATATATATGTTGATGAAATCCATGCAGTGATCGTATCTGTTGAAATTTAAGAATATTTGTTGATAAACGATACCATTTTGTACATCATTTTTTATATCCGTCCTTGCAATGAATTGGGTTTTCAGATGATTTTGAGAGTTGGAAGGAAGTGTGTCATATCAGTCTTCATTAATTTGCATTACAAATAATCATCCCATTCACGTTTTTGTGTCTTGGCTAGATCCAAACCCACCTGATTTAATCATAACACAATATGGAACGCGATAGTTGTGTATGCGTAGAAAGAAATATGGATTGAAAATATGACACGACATCGCATTTCACTGGCTGATCGATAACGTACCAGTTATAATGCAAATCGACAGAAAATATTCATAATCATCAATACAAAAATACAATTGTAAATTTGATGCCACATACATACATACATACATACATACATACATACAAGAGATAAGATTGGACCTCAAGTATTATTACATCTAGATGGACCAATAAATATCAATACGTTATTAGGTGTGGTCCTGTGATGGGGTCATGATGAACTAAAAGGTAGGGCCACAAATGATCAAAATATTTCGCGCTCTGAAGATTTATTAAGCATTTACGATGAGATCGATACTGGAAATGTATCTTTAATCCATGGTTGATGTTAGATCAATACCGGAAATATTCGCTTTCCCCACAGAAGCTATGAGATGAGGATAGGAAATGTACCCTTTCTCTACAGTCGATGTGAGATTAAAACTGGAAACGTACCATTTCCCTATTGTCAATGTGAGATTAAAACTGGACATGTACCATTTCTCAATAGTCGCTGTGAGATTAAAACTGAAAATGTACCATTTTTGCATAGTCGTTTTGATAATGTACACTTTCTCCATAGTTACTATGTGATTAAGACTCTAAATGTACCCTATTTACACAGACGATGTTAGATCTATAGGGAAATGTACCCTTTTTACACGGTTTTTGTTAGATCGATACTGGAAATGTACCCTTTTTGCACAATCGTTGTTAGATTAATACGGAAAATGTACCCTTTTTACACGGTTGTTGTTAGATCAATAGTGGAAATGTACCCTTTTTGTACAGTTGTTGTTAGATTCATATGGAAAATATACCCTTTTTCCACAACCGCTGTGCTTAATACATTTGAAGAAAGGAAAGGTCTGTAATGTCTACTAAGGAACAACTCTGTCCAGATGTCACACGGCAAAATTAGTATATTGTCATGTTTTAACAATTTTATAAAATCTTCATGTCAAATCATCTGAATAATTTCACTATTCATATCAGCTAAGTATCTTCCACAGTTTCATAAATTTTAGTAGAGTCTATCTTAGACAAGCAAATAAAATAGTCCACGGCACATTATAAAATGTATGCATGCGTTTATACAATCATCCATGGCACATTATAAAGTGTAATGCATGCATTAAAAACTCGTCCATGGCATATTGGAGGATGCTGGTCAATGCTGAAAATCACAAATTTATTCCAGGTATATGATTAGCGAGTCAAGTGTCCTTAACTGCTAAGGTTTATTGCTTTGTTTATATGCTCAGCTGAAGAATTACAAAAGAGGAGTTAAATTTTGAATTCATAACTGTTGGAATATGGTCATGAAGTAGACAGTGTCTATACAAATCTATGATTCGGGTTCATAACATGTTTTATTGCCAGTAATTACTGCACTGTGGACATGATACTATTTTATAAAGCACTCCACCGGGTTGTGTCATATATTTGTTAACATAGTTCAGACAGCGCGAGTTTTACAACCTCACCAACCCATTACCAAAAACACGAGTTTTACGACCTTACCAATCTAATAGCCTTAAACACGAGTTTTACAACCTTACCAACCTAATACCATAAACAAGAGTTTTACAACTTTACCAACCTAATACCATAAACACGAGTTTTGCGACCTTCCCAATCTAATATCCATAAACACGGGTTTAATAATCTTACCAACCTAATACCAGAACACGAGTTTTACAACCTTACCAACCTAATATCCATAAATACGAGTTTTACAACCTTACCAACCTAATACCGTACACACAAGTTGTACAGCCTAACCGACCTAATACAATAAAAAAGTTTTACAACCTAACCAACCTAAAGACCATAAACACGAGTTTTACAACCTTACCAACCTAATACCATAAACACGAGTTTTGCAACCTTACCAATTTAATACCCGTAAAGATGAGTTTTACAACCTTACCAACCCAATACCATAAACACGAGTTTTACAACGTAACCAACCTAATACCCATAAACACGAGTTTTGCAACCTTAACAACCTAATACCATACACACATGTTTTACAGCCTAACCAACCTAATACAATAACAAAAGTTTTACAACCTAACCAACTTAAAGACCATACACTCTGTAGAAACATGGAATTGGGCAGCACTTGAATTGACTCAGAAAAATAATTTTCTTCCATTCTGAAACATGGATGTAAGGGTTGTGATGGCTGCCAGGTATTTAAAAAAAGCATTGTTGCAAATATCTTGTATCTGTTTTAAATATAATGACAAATAATACGTACAAAATTATAAATTTCTAATTTCCAGATATCAAGTATTGTAGGACGGCCTTGTGTATGTTCGATTCTGCATGTATGGAATTTGTCTGGTACAATGACGCATTAAAGAGGTACCGTTAGATTTCGATTACAGTGGGTGTCATGTTGGTCTGTGGACAATTCATGGTCTTGTCTAGTCCAATGACGCATTAAAGTAATGAGTGGTTCTCCGTTCCAGTGGGTGAGATGTCGGTCGGTAGCAATTAATGAACTAGTCTACCAAATAGTAGACAGTCAAAGATATGAGTAGTATAGTGGGTTACCGTGGCGTCAATGGGAATTAGCATTACAGACCCCCCCTGGGCCAGTATAGCGTCAAAAAAGTAGGTCAACACCCTGGGCCAGTATAGCGTCAAGAAAGTAGGTCAACACCCTGGGCCTGTATAGCGTCAATGGAAATTTTTGTAGAGCGGTGACTAGGAGACTGGGGGTTTGTAGAGCGATAAGCGACAGGTGGCATGTTTCTTTTTTTAGTAGAGGAAGGGTTTTATATATATTCGTTTAGGGGGAGACCAAATGAAAATTAAGATCTTTTCGAGGTATTGGAAGTGGCCCTGAAAAGGGCCGTTGTTTGTTATGTGATGTTAACACTATTCTGTTAACATACAGGACATCGCATAGGTCTTCTTATCTTCCTCAAATTTCTCAAAGTTTGTCTTAAGCTGTGTCTCACTTCTGGTCCGTAGATGAGAGTCCGCTTAAGACAGCCTTGTCTTTCCACATAACATCTTCTTTTCCAAAGAGTGGCACCGGTGATCCGGATGACAGTCCATTTTGTTTTCACATACATGGGTAAGTCTGTACGGAACAGCATTGAGGATACCAAAGTAGAGGATTCTACGTCGATCAACATCTTCTCTGTGACGAGAACAGGTGAAGGGAATGAAGTGAACCGCGTTTATTTATAGTGGAAGACCGGATCGAAACAGATTGAAAGGGTTCACCAATCCCAACACGCGTTACAAAATTCAGTCACTTCGCGGAGTCTGTCTTCCAATCCGAAGAGAGCTACCTGTGACGTCACATTTTCTATATAGGCACACTAGCGTCTGTGCGCAGTGAATCGATGCGGTAGTGTTTTGTGAAACATGACGGAACCTAAGAAGACAATGAATTGGGGTGCACCGGCTGTGGAGACGAGAAGTAATGGTACAGCAGCAGCTACCAAAGTGAACACAGTGCTACTTCCCGAAGAGGTTGATTTCAACTGGGATTTAGTGGATTTTTTATCTTCTTCCCAAGAATTTGTTCCGGTACCAGTACCTTCGCCACTTTCTCCTTCATTACCACGTGTCGACGATTTTAAACAAAGACAGAGAGAAGAATTGGAGAAATTTTTACAGCAGCAGAAAGAAGCAGAGCAAGCATTTCTTCTTGAACAGAAACAGCGAGAAGAAGAAGAAGAGGCAAGAAGGAAACAACAGGAAGAAGAAGAGCAGTAGAGAAGAAACAAAGTCTAGGAGAGAAGGAGAACAGCGAAAGTCAAACGGTCACGGTACTCTTGGACATTTTGGCCGAGTTAAGAAGTCTGAAACAAATGTATCAGACTTCTTTATTACGACCCAAGAGAAAAAGACCTTCCCGAGCCAAACAACCTAACCCTGTGACTACACCACAGATACCACCCCTAGTGATATCTACTAAATCATTGACAGGAGCGAGTCCACAAGTAGGCCTTGGCCGTGGCAAAGGCTTAAGGCAGTTAAAGCGAATTGATTCTCGTTCCTGAGTTTGTTCTAAGGAAAAAAAACAAACACTCAACAGTCCTTTTCAGGGCTACCCAATACTCTCGAAAAGAGTGACTATTCATTTTGCCAAAATCAATTAAAACTCAAAATCCCTTCTTTAAACCTATGATGTACGTGTTGTGGGTGTATGAGTGTAGGTCCTTATTATTTCTAAATAATGAAAACCAAGAGACACTTACGTTTTTTCAGTTTGGTCTATTCTGTTACAATTTTTTTTTTACAATTCAATATCACAACGTAACACAACACAACACTTTTAAAAAAGTTCATAGATTTCTTCTGTGTCTTTTTTCTTTCACTCTCTCTGTTTTTTCAATTTCTTCACTTTTACACTTTTTCCCTCTTCTTCCTCTTCTTCTTCCTCACATTTTTCTCGTCTTCTTTTCTTTTCTGTCTTCTCTTTCTGAACGTGTCTGGGTTCTTCTTTTGTCAAGGCTACCTCTGTTTCTTCTTCCTCCTTCTCCTGCTCCTGTTGTTTCTTAGGGCACTCTGAAGACCAATGTCCTTTCTCTTGACAATGATAACAGGTATCTTGACTTTTGTTTCTTTTGACACTGACCTTGCTTCTTTGACGGTCTGGACATTCTGTAGCCCAATGCCCTTTCTTTTGACAGATATAGCAAGTATCTTGGCTTTTATCTCGAAAGGAAGGAGAGTAGTCCGTTGGCTTGTCTGAAGAAAACTTTCTTATCACACCTCGCAATGCTCTAATCAGAAGTTCGATCTGTGTGGGTTCTTCCATTGTGCTGGTCGGCTTGAGAGCGAAATGAATACTGAGAGGGGAGTCACTAGCCCTTTATATATGCCCTGGTCTGACATAGATATATAGGGGTTCATGGTGTTTCACAGGTAGTCATTTGACTTTTTGCCGTCAAGATGAAACGATCGCATCATTTCGAAAAGAAAGAAGAAGAAGAAAGTAAGAGGCAGAAACGTGATTTATCGCCTCGCACAGTAGCTGAAGTCTTGGCACAAATTCATGCCAGCGATTTTGAAGATGAGATGAGTGAACCAGAATCGAAGCCTAAAGAGTCTACACCAAATCAAAGTCCATTACCATCCGTAAACCCTGAAAAGTACTACCATATTCGGGAGACGGACAAACGCTCTTCCAGAAAATTTAGAACCACGGCCTACACGTACGCAGTGAAGTTTAAAGATTTCAAGTCTGACGTACCCTTGGAAAAGCAGAAGGGTTCATCGCCGATGTGTGGGATTCTTTGTTAATCACACTAAAACGGCAATGTCAAGCCAAAGAAGACGATCGCTTGAGACTTTCTATTCATCACGACAATTTGAAGTCTCCCGTTTGGATCGAGTTTAGCAGTCCAACAGAATTGACACCTTCCAAAATCATGGACAAGATTCAACACGTACAACAATCCAACGACAAATTTCACATCACGGACGGAAAAGCGACACTGTACATGACCCACGTGTCTCTTCCCCAAGGGACAGGTAAAAAAAAGTTGATGTTGGTAGACAACTTGCGTAACCTCAAGCGTAGTCTCGTCCAAATTAACAATCCAAAAGACAAGATGTGTTTAGCCGTGCCATCGTGGTGGGACAAACGTATGCCGACAAGAACGATACGGTAGAATGGAAAAGAGCCTGGAAAACTATTCAACAATCGGACCGAGCCAAACAACGAAAAGAAGCAGAACTCCTGTTACAGCAAGCGGGGTTAGCTAAAGACACACCCTGTGGCATTCCTGAAATGCAAAAGTTGCAAGACGTCTTGGCTCCACGTTACACCTTGAAAGTTCACCCTCAAGAAGTGCGCGGACCTCTGTTGTTTCGAGGTCAAGATTTTAAAGACGGAAAATACATTCACGTCTATCATCACGATGAACATTTTGATGCCATTACCAGTATCACTGCATTCCTGTCATACAGTTATTACTGTGAGAAATGTGACTATGGCTATAACAATCGAGAGCAACACAAACATTGTGGATCGAAATGCTCAGGATGTTTAGCTTCTACACCCTGTCTGGACGAAGGACAAGAACGAGTGCATTGCTCTGCTTGTCAGCGCACGTTTGTCAGTCCTGCCTGGTACCAACAACACCTAAAGACGCAAGGTTCACAGCAGAAATGTGCTTGTCAGCTCTTGAGATTGTGCCCTACTTGTGGACAAAGCATACGTACCAACAATGCCAAGGCGCACGTCTGTTCAGGAAAGAAGCGATGTCACATTTGTCGCCAAACCGTGGACTTGGAACACCAATGCTACATTCAAAAATACCATTCCAAACATGAAGAAGAAGAAGAGAATGACCAGAAGAAGAAGGGGAATTTCATCTTTTTCGATTTCGAATGCATGCAAGAGACTGGCATTCACATTCCTAATTTCTGCGTGGCTCACCGAGCGTGCGAGAAGTGCATTCAAGAGCCTATCTTGACTCATTGCCCTTACTGCAGCAAGATTCCTGGAGGACGTGAAAAAATCTTTCGGGGATCGAACACACTGGCCGATTTTGCCCAATGGATCTTAAACCCTATCGACGAGACGTGGAGCCAAGAAGATATCGAACGTTACGGAGATTGTCATCGCCATACCACGGTGATGGCTCACAATTTCTCGGGATACGATGGACAATTTCTGTTGAGATACTATACGGAACAAAGTACCGAACGTCCGAAAGTAACTTTGAACGGAGCCAAAATCATTTCCATGCAAGTGGGACAAGTACAGTTTAAAGATTCAATGAGTTACTTGGCTATGCCTTTGGGCCGCATGCCTAAAACGTTTGGCATGACAGAAATGGCCAAAGGCTATTTTCCCCACTTTTTCAATACCGAAGCCAATCAACACGCCGTTCTACCCCATTTGCCTGAGGCTCACTACTACGACCCCGACAACATGCGTACCGAAAAACGAGAAGCTTTCTACGCATGGTACCAGATTCACGCTTTGGACCCTTTTGACTTTCAAGAAGAAATGTTAAAATATTGTCGTTCCGACGTAGACATTTTACGTCGCTGCTGTGGAAAATTTCGAGAACTGTTCATGGAACACGGAGGGATCGATCCTTTAAAAGAAGCTTGTACCATTGCCAAAGCGTGTTCCTTAGTGTATCGTCAACGATTCATGCCCGAAAACACCCTAGCTGTCATCAGTCCTCAAACGACCAATTTTGTCAAACGTCAATACTCGATCAAAGCCCTACGCTGGTTACATTACTTGTGTGAGAAGGAAGACAAATGGATCCAACACGCTCGCAACGGAGGAGGCGAAAAGACCATCGGAAGGTATTCAGTAGACGGCTGGGACTTAGAAACCCCAAGATCGTGTACGAGTTTAACGGGTGCTTATTTCACGGATGTCCCATCTGCTACCCTCAACGTGACACTAAAAACCAGTTTTTACAACGGACCATGGAAGACTTGTACCAGGCCACTTGTCAGCGACGCTTGAGGTTAGAAGAGCAAGGATACCAAGTAGTGGAAATGTGGGAACACGAGTACGATCAGCGATTGAAAACCGATCCCGAGTTTAAGCGCATCGTGGAAAGTTACAAGCTGGTGGACCCTCTGAACCCGCGGGACAGTTTGTACGGAGGGCGGACGAATGCCACCTGTTTGCTGTACCAAGTCGACGAGGAGAAAGGCGAAGAAATCAAATACTTGGACGTGTGTTCTCTGTATCCGTACGTGTGCAAATATTGCCACTTTCCCGCAGGGCACCCACAATTGCTGACGGAACACATCGGCGTGGACAATATTCGACAATACGAAGGATTGATCAAGTGTAAAGTCTTGCCTCCCACGAACTTGTACCAGCCGGTTTTACCAC
>JAECUM010053012.1:0-17683 GCA_016617855.1 Megalonaias nervosa
ATATTGGGTTATGGCGAACGCATGGCCAATATAGAAATTCAATTTATGGGAGAGAGAGAGAGAGAGAGAGAGAGAGAGAGAGAGAGAGAGATCCTGTCTCTCAGCCTCTACTAAATTATCCACCTGCTAAGCAAAGAAAACAATTATCGTTTTCCCACCGTACGCCTGACTTTAGCGGAGTATGAGCTACGTTAGAGATGCTGAGTCGTCAATCTTGCCGAATCCAACAACTCAAGCAGGAAGAAAATTCACTATATATTCTAATCGCGAATCTAAAGGCTTTGCGAACAATTATCCTTTAGTGAAAACAATTGCATTCCTTCTCCAATATTCGAATTCTAGTAGCAACACAACTGTCGTCTTTCACAAACCCATTACGGTCTGTACCCATGAAAATGTACTGAGTCACATTATTCAACAGCTGCAGAAAGTGTAAGATATATTTCATCTTTTGCGGGCGCAGCTTTGTTTCCAATGCGTGTCGCATGGAAACATCTTATTAAAAATGTGATAGTTAATGATCAAATCTAGTCTAATAAATGCAAACAATTGGATTTTATTGAGCGTTTTCATATTTTATGCTATTATAATAATATTAACCTTGCTTCATCATATCTCCAACTAATCTGTCTCGATAGCAAAATTTTCATGTTCATGATTGTTATCAATACAGAAGTATCGGTCTATTCTCCAACATGAAACATTATCATTGGCTATTAAAGACTGAACATTACCAGACAAGGAACAGCATGTTAAAGATACGTTATATCATAATCATGCTTAATTTATGCCACAATTATCTGTGTCAAAAATATATTATTATCCCTCGACACTGTTTATGTAGGAACAGCGTTGGAACGTTTTAATAATATTATATTAGAATATTGATGTTTTAGAGCTTCATTTAATAAGAGAAATCAAAAAGAGGCCTTTAAAAAGTCCATTTAAATTGCAGATTCTGGGTTGTGAGAGACCATGAAGGCTTCACGTCCTGGCCACGCCATCTCCGACTGACATCTATATCGTCAGAGCACCAGTTTAGCATGGAAAATTCGATATAAGCCTTGAGATGAAGGATTCAGTTTCCTTTATAGAATGTGATATGAGAAAAGTATCCATGCAATTAATCACTTCTTATTATAGCTTTTATGTGGTGTGTGTACTCTATAAGTGTAGAATATTTGTAACTGACATAATGATAACGTGTTTATGAATGGATCATTTATAATTGTTATTTGTTGATTTTACAATTAATTCGGAAAATGATATTATAAATACTAAATAAACATCGTCCATTCATTCGAAAATTCATTCATGCACAAAACGAAAAATTAGCGTTGACCCTTCCTTCAAACATGCTTTACTGTGAATGTTGATTGGTCAAATAAAATTAAAATCCGAAAATACTAAAGTTATGTCCTGCACAGACAATGCACTGGTGGTGGTTGGCCACCATGCATAAATATCAGCAGATATCTTTGAACAAAGTCGAAAAAATTACCTATCTTGCACCCATTATGTACATTGCCGATGTATAAGTAAAGCTACCAATCAATCACTTTTTTCTCTTCTTTCTTTTCTTTTTCTGTTTCTCTTTTTGGGAGGAGGAGGTGTCCCAAATTGTACACACCTTGTATTTCATGTTTCAGAATAGTTTGCTCCTGTAATGATGTTTCGACCCCTACGTCATCTAAGCATTCGTTAATTGCTTCAATGAAATTCCATCAAAAGTGATTGTAAAAGGAACGCGACTAAATACGGTGACTCTGATGTGTCACATCATAAAGTAATTATTACGGCTGTCTCTTCAGTGAGATGTTAACATTGTGACACTTGTTTCACATTCTGTTTACACTGATCTTTGCACTTATGTGTCATAGCTACAAAACTTGACGATTTTACATAACATCTTGGAAAAAAATATCAAGGATCCTTTACTTTCAATGCTGGAAATGATTACGTCACAAGACAAACCATCTGAGCCGCCATATATATCCTGATTCCTTTTGTCCTCGTTTTCAGTGGATCTTTTGATACGTCGTACGAATAAATACAATGTCACATTGGTAACTAAAGAACAAATGCACGGTTTGCTGAGTAAAAACATTCACCAGAGCACAACACGAGGTCATAGTTTGTTCCGACATGACTAATCGCTTGGCATATGAAATAGCTACAGTTGTTTACAGAAAGAACACAAAATTGTACTCAAGCATCATGTGAAGTTCTAATGTTTGAGCAGAGCCGATTTCATAAAAGCTAATCACGTTCATCAAGCCTAAAGATGCTGTGTCATGTAAAAATATTCTAATGGCATCATTCAAGTGTTCACAAAAGCTCGTGAGATTGGATAGGAAAGAGATATTACATTTTATTATTATTATTATTATTATTATTATTATTATTATTATTGTTGTTGTTGTTGTTGTTGTTGTTGTTGTTATTATTATTATTATTATTATTATTATTATTATAGTAAAACCTGTTATGAGAGACCTCACCTTCTGCTAACAAAAAAAAAAGGTATCTCAAGACAGGATTCTCTCATTACAGGTTTGTACATAAAGACCAGTTTCCAAGGTCCAGTATCATAACTATTTAAATGATAATAACCACAATCACAGTACATATATTCTATGCTTTATTAATAAGTTCTTGCAAAAATATTGTATGCATTCATCTGAAAACAAATTATATAGCAATACGGATGTACTTCTATCATTAAACATGAATCTCAATTACATTTCAAGATCACATGTACATGTACATGTATTAGCATATTAAATAGTTTTCCTTTATATCACCTAAAATTGTCTTACCGACGTTTAAACCGCTATTTTGCGAGTAGTCTGCTTTTTCACTTCTTTTTATTACAATAATTATTTTCTCCAGCGTTAGAATTTGTCTCTCTTTGGTCTGAGGTTCTTCCATTGTTATTAAAGTACTAGGTGTTAACATTATTCCTCAGTTATAATATCGACTGTAAAGACGGTTATGATTAGGCGTTGGGAAAATAGGAAAAATTTTTACATGTATTTGTATAGCTAACAGTTAATGAAATAAGAGGAAACAATTATCTCATCCAGAAAGAGAATCGTTTATTCAGAGACAAAAGTCAACGGCTTAATTCACAATTGATATAAAGGGATGAACTCTATAAACAAAGTGTGTAACTCGGTCGCACCAACTTGAATAGACGACAGCTTGGTGTGTGGGATGTAAGCAATGTAACATGGGGGGAAAAAAGCAACAAATATCACAAGCTTTTAATACTATCAATGGAATACCGGAAATGATTCACACTAGCTGGTTTAATAGGCAATTAGCTCATTCACCCCCAGGCCCCAGGCGATACGGATTAACTCTAAAGACAAACAGTATACGCGACCACTACCTTAACTTTGGCACTATAATGGCAATTCGCGACATATACATTAGCCTGGTTTGCGGTCTGTATAGATTTTGATCAGCTGTTGTTTTGGATGAAAACTGTCCATTGACACAGTTGATTCTAGTCACAATAAATCAGGATATCAAACCTATTTTCCATCATGTTATAGTTTTGGTGAAATCGCTAAATTTAAGAACAAACTACAATATTCCATATTCTAGACTTTTTTAGATTGCACTACCAAATCTACCGCAGTTACATTTGAATAACAAAGACAAATATGTGTAAATAAAGACACTTTACAGAGGCTATCTTGTATTTTTTTCAGTATATATTATCTTAAATATTATTCATTTCACATGTTAGCTCAAGTTCAGGGGAATCTCATTCATTACTCAAGACTCTAAATACAAAGTTTGTACTGGTCCATGATAAAAAAAAAAACAACAACATATTAATATCAATAATAAGTTACTTTTAAAAAGATAGGTTGCCAAAAGTTGATTGAAACAAAACAGATGTTAAATAAATCTTTCTTTTTCGGTGGGGGGGGGGGGTATTATGTATATTTAACTTGCATTGTTTGTTAGTTTTCTATTCATTATATGATATAGATAATTGTAGATTGAACTTGGCTTTGTCCAATATCACATTCATTTTCCACCTGGCCTGAATCATTGATTTTGGTTTTGTAAACTACATGTTTATCTCAATCTGAGTTCAAAACATTTGAAATTCCGCATGAAATGCTGTGTCTACCTGTTGTTTACCACAGTTGATATTATCAATTTGGTAAAACACCTTCTAATTATAACTAAGATTCCAGAATGAAATTTTCTATTAGGTAATAGCTGTTTGAAGAAAATGTTAATTGTGAGATGAGGTCAAGTAGAGGACTATGAAATCATTTTTACCTAAAAATTATTGATTCGTGCTGAAAGATCTGAGCAGAATCAGTTGTATTTTTTTGTGTCCATTATTTCTTTTGGGATAGAATTTATGTATTCAGCTTATGTAATTTAAATTATTCTTCTCTGAAAATAAAGTGCTCAGAAATAATACTCTTGGAAATAGAGACTTGGATTTATAGTGAAATTCAAATATGGATATATTCTTGGATTGTATTATTGTAATTCAGCAACGACAGATCGCACATCACTACCACACAGGCCAACACCAGCATATTCACACTTCCAGCGTTGGATTTATTTTCGAATACCGCTAAAATTTATTCAGAACTTCAATCATTAGGAATTGTGTTAGAAATTATACGATTATTTGGGACTTAAATCTCAATATCGCAAGTTCTTTTGACATATTTCACTTTGTATTCCAAGGAAAGAAATTGTTTTTTCAATTTCAGCAAACCTGTTGGTTTTCGCTCTTTTCTATTATTTAGTTTAAGACCTTATAATCGCAATACAAAGTAAGTGAAGTTTCCGTTCCTAGGAAAATACAAAAACTAAACAAGTTATTGACGGTTTTCTTAATTCGAGAAGATTTCCCCTTATATAACCATGCCTATCGTGCTTCAGATTAATCAAATTGCACAACAGCAGAGAATACACTTACAAAGTTGTATGAGAAAAGCCGGTACACTTGAATTGTTGAGACCCATACTTACACTGAATTCTCCACCGGTCACTAATCCATTACAGGCTGTTAATACAGTAAATAACAGTACAACAACTAAAACAATTTGCACGTCGCGTAAAAATATAGAAATACCAAGAAATGCCAGAAAAGCTGACATACCTGAGATATTAAACGACTTTGAATAAAACTGCGGTCCAGTTGAGGATGAAAATTAGGATAAAGGACTATTAAGGATAAAAAGCCGTCTTGCTACTGAAGCTGCTGAGTATATTCGTGTAAAACCGCAGCAATCACAACCTTAATTTTAAATTTCATGCGCGAAGTGGTGAATTAGAAACTCACGTGGCAATTATTCCACCCGCCAACCAGGCAAAGACTCGCGAAAACTGTTAACGAATATGATTTAAAACTACTACACCGTGGATTCACAGAGGCGCTCATAAAATCCTGAATAGGAACGACACCAGCACCATCAGTGACAAAATTATCAAAGGTACTGAAAAGAGTCTAGAGACGTTGGAGATATACAATAATGTAGGATTGAGATGGGCTTTCGAAAGTTGTGTCGAAGTCGAGGTACATATCACACCTTATCAGCCCTTTCGTTGATCTAGTTACATACCTAAATCAGAGTGGGTTCCGCCAAGGTCAGTGATAAAGATTTTGACAACAGATGCTTTGAATGAACATTTTTGTCGGCGTTATATCCGGCTAGTAATAATAAAGACCAACCTCTAAAATACCGATAACACCTGGGTGAACTTAAATTTTTGGCAATATCTATTTCCCATGCAGGTTACTAAGGTCACATTTAACAAATCTGAAACACTTAATCCATATATCTCTGTTAACGTGTGAACTTACGATAAAGCTTTTACCCATTTGATCCATCCCCACATGGACAACATGGACGAACTCAGATTGACTTATTGTGAAATCAATGCATCAGACTTGGTATTACATCACGTGAGGATAAGGAATCTTGCTTGACTGCTTAGCCAACACAAGAATCGTCACGGTAAGAAATATCCTTGCAGACGTTACATACGTGCGTTTAGTACCCAAAAGCTGCTCACCGACCGTGATGTTTATTGTGGAGGGATTAGTGAAAAACCGTAGCGGACAATAATGCCAGAACTTCATGAAGACATCCTCAAATTTAGTTCCTTTTATTATCTACGCGTACGTTGAATGTCTCAACGTTCCTGTGGAAAGCTCCGCGTCCAACGACAATAAAACAACACACAAGTGGCTGACCAACAACCATGCTGATTTTGTTACATATCAGTTAGGTGTGACGGGCAAACTAAAGGACGTTTGCTGTATCGTGGTAAGGACTCGGTCAATGTGTTTCTTATGTTGCCCGAGGTTGCAGCAGCATCGATTCGACAATAGCTTTATTCACCCGCTGATCTGATTATGACTCGCGATAACATTCGTGAATTACCACAGCCACTCATTCTCGGATTTGTGAAGAAACTTTTAACGTCAATGATGCCAGATTTCGTGATCACTGCCACATCACTGGCGCATACAAATGAGCTACAAACAACGCATGCATTCTAAAGTTGAGAATGTACTCAAACAAAACAAAACTTTCCGTTGTGTTTCATGTCTTGCATGGGTATGATAGCCTCTATATAATGCAAACAGTAGCCAAGGCGTTAAACTCACTGATTAGCGTAATCCCAACAACGTGGACAAATACACGACATTCAGGTTCGGACAATTACAGTTTATCTATTCATTACAGTTTATGAATTTGGCCATGGACAAGTATACGAACAATCTTGCAGCGGAAACCTTCGCAATCACTCGTCGATACTATCCAACCAACACAGACCTGCTACGAGATAAGGTGTGTATCCATATGCGTACCTGAATAACAAGATCAAATTTGCCGAAAGTAAGTTGCCGCCAATCGAAGCGTTTTATAAGTCATTAGATCGAGAAGGTATCTCAGAAAAATGACTACAAACACGCAAACAAGGTTTGGTCTGCATTTGATTGCAAAACATGGATACCCACGGACACATGTGTTGTTTTTGGTTGATGTATTTTAAAAGTTTCTTGACATTGCCATGCACGCGTACAAGCGTGATCCAGCACAGGGAATATTTGTGGATGTATTTTGTCTAAAACCAAAATCGTGTTGCAACTGCTCACCGGCATTGACCAGCACCTGTCTATTGGACTCTTACTTCATGGCGGAATATCTAAGGTGAATCACAATATGAACGCAACAAAAACCCAAACGTGGGCGGGTATGACCCCACTGTCCCATTAGTCACATCATGCATCTACATACAAATAATCTTTATAATTGGGCAAAATTTTTGAATATGAGTTTACGATAGCTGAAGTAGAATTGATTGTTCGTTATTCCGTCATCGGCTGATGACCAACCGTGTTATATTGTTTTAAAAGATTTTCATAAGGCTTGAGTGACAGAGCGTCATCGTCCACCATCAATTTCTTTACTACCATTGACGAAACACCTATCATTGATGACTTGTATGCAATTGGAAACAATCTTTTAGTGTACGACGATGTGATGCTTGAGAAACAAGTCAATCCCGAACAAATATTTTAACGAGACCGGCACAAAAACACTGCTGTGTGTTATTTGAATCAACGATATGCACATGTACCTAAAAGTAATCAGTGACACCTGTTACATCTTGATGATACTTCCTGGCATTGACGCGTTTGGTCTTGCAAACATTCATAGGACCTGGTGTGCCGCGGACCACATGTGGAATGAATTTCTTGAAATGTCTGCGCGGAAACCAAACGATCCGTATAATTGTCTCACCATTGATTTGACTGGAAATTGCAGCAATAAATATTATGCAGGTCTGTACACGGACTGATCATTTTAACAATTATAACAATTATATAAAATGTCTACTAGTGATGCCATATGCAAGTATTCTAACATTCTAACAGACTGCCAGCATGGTTTCTATGCCAGACGATCGCAAAGAGTTATAGTAGATGGAGCAACATCAGACCCAGCACCGGTTGTTAGTGGGGTACTTCAAGGGAGTGTTTTGGGTCCCGTCCTCTTCCTGGTGTTCATCAATGATCTATCTGCGAGCGTCAAATCCAACACGAGACTTTTTGCAGATGACTGTATAGTCTACCGGGAAATAAATGCCTCCAAGGACTGTGAGATCCTTCAAGAAGACCTGAACCAACTGGCCCTCTGGGAAAGCACTTGGGGTATGACTTTCCACCCAGAAAAATGCAGCATCCTAAGAGTTTACAGGAAGGAATCACCAGTCTTGTCCGAATATGTTCTGAAGGGGCACAAGTTAGCAAATGAGCAGGCAACAAAATATCTCGGGGTTGAATTGTCCAGAGACCTCTCTTGGAAAAGGCACATATACAAGACAGTGAAAAAAGGTAACAGTGACCTTAGTTTCCTGCGCCGCAACCTCCAAATCAACAATGAAGAAGTAAAAAGAGCATCATATTTCATTCTGGTTCGACCTGGTCTTGAGTATTCCTCGACTGTATGGAACCCACATAATAAAGATCTAATAAATAAGATAGAGATGGTTCAGAGAAGAGTTGCTAGATTCACCACAAATAAATACCGTAACACAAGCAGTGTCAGTGCAATGTTGAACCATCTCCAGTGGGAATCACTCGAATCCACGCTAACCAAGGCCCAGCTGACCATGTTGTACAATGTTACGAACAACATGTTGGATATACCAGCGGACAAATACCTGACCCTGGCATATAGCCAAACTAGGGCAAACCACAGGAAAAAGTTCCAATTAAAGTCAGATTCGACAAATTATTTCAAGTTTAGCTTCTTCCCATGTACAATAGGGACTTGGAACAAATTACCAGCAATAATTGCAGAAGCTCCTGGCTTGGTATATCACAAGCAGGAGCTTTTCAAAATCACACTCTAATGAACTAGTCAGCTACAAGTAAGACCTAGTGATTCTCAGGGCTATGCCGGTTGAGGTTTCATATCTCATCGCCGCTATGGGGACCGGATTGGTCTGAGTATGAAGGGATGAAAACATACACTGACACTCTTTTACTTACTTCTGCCTTTCATTACTCTTTCTGACTGTTCTATCACTTCCGTCTTTACTTTATCTTTGACCACGCACCATCCGTTGCTTAATAGTCAAGTGTGACTGCGTCAACGTATTTATAGACATAGACAAGTATGAGAAGTGACGACGTAAAGCCACTAGTGAACACCCGAAACTGATTCGTAATGTTATTGCGGGTCGTAAAGGCAACAAATGTATGTTACAGTCGCGACAACTGTACAAGAAGACCTCACGGCGGACTTTGAACAAAGATTTGCACCGCGGATTAAAGCAATACATTAAATTGTAGGACGTGCTGTCAGACAACTCCTTTATATTTCTTCAACACGGGTGCCACCTGGAATAATACTGAACTTTCTGCCGGCGCATGTAACATATAATCAATGAAGAAATTCTACGAAGAATCAAACTGGTGACAAGCAAGGCCTCTAAAATTGTTATATGCGCCAATGAGCCTACACTCACGTCTGTCATCGTAATAGATTTTCAAACACACGCACTGTCGTCAATAAGATCAATTTTAGGTTGAAATGACAATATTTCAGATGAAGAAAAAAATTTACGTGTGGGATATCATATCGCGCCTGACATTGTAAAAATTATCTCAACCCAACAGATCAATTTAACTCTTGACTCTGCCAGTGGTAGTTAAATAAAACAGTTTTGAAATGACAGGAGTGGTTGTTTAGGGTTATGTTCTATTTGGATTTTCATCAACAATGGAACCAGGTGATTTGATATCAATTACGCCTGCGGCACATGTGTATCTTCCATGTAATAACAACACATATTCGTTTTATACATGTAGATCAAGACGCGCGCGTTGTTGATCGACGAGGTAAAATGTTGATTATACAACTGTACATTAGACATCGACCTGACATTTAATGTAATGACAGTCGTATGTGGACATGCGAGACCCATGCGCGTTGATAACGTTAGAAAACCCGTCGTACGCGACATATTCTGGAACTGACATCGGTGACGTTGTTCGTGGATTGTTTACAGGGGCATCAAACGTGCTTAGGACTCTGTCCTCCCGAGCTGCACTAACTGGTAAATAAGTTGTAATGTGAGTCGTTGATAGAATGAAAATTGATGCTGTGGATACGATCAAAGAACTGGGATCGCAGACGGCTCAGTCACTTCGAGATTGACTGCGGCGATTAGTGACTCGAGCAATAAAGATTCCAGTTACACAACCATCAATAGCAACTATGTCAGCTGCGGTTAGTAACATTATTAATGAATCCGCTCAGTTTGTCAGATTCAGTGATTGCAGATTTGGCAATGGGAAGTGGATTTGGAAAGCCGTCACTCAGAGATATTTGACATTGACGCGACTGTGTTGGTGAATCGAAGCAAGAGAGATTTTCAGTATTATGCATACTGGCACGGGATCCGAATCAAATAATCGTAGAATTCCAAGTGCAGGACATGTCTAGGTTCTTCCTTTCATGCGAGAAATTCTTGGAAAATGAGGGAAAACTGTTACGGAATGACGGTACCAATTATCCTACCAAAACCACAGTTGTATTTGTAAACAAAGTAATCATGGTGTTGTTCAACTGTGCACGTTATTCCATCGATGGAAATAAATTCAATCATTTCTTGACAATGTTGACGTAGCCACAAAGATTATTAGACTTGCTAGATATGGCGATGATTATGCGAGATTAGCTAGTCCAGCTATAATGTTTATTAAAGGTACATCTAATAATGCGGATTCAGAACCGTACTCAGTGAAGCGATCTAAACTACACACTGCTACTGATGCAGATGTACAAGCTGTAGTCCTTGGCCCTCACGGCAATTTTAATGGTGGAATTGATTATCACAAATGACAATTCGTCTGATTCCTCTCAGTCACGTATTTGGGTTTTGTAGAGATGTTCGTAAGGTTATTTGGGGTATGGGGTGGGAGGGCAAAATATAGTCACATTAACCAGTAAAAGCAACTCCAAAGATGCAGTTTAGAGTGGTCCAGCTGCTGCTGATGGTAGAATTGTATTAGGAAATATAACATTGTGGATGCATGTGGTATTGCTGGACAATTTACTTGGAAAATGAGTACTCAATATGGCCTTACTGCATGAATACATGTGTTCGTGACTTTTTAACTTACAAATAGAGATAATCGGCAAACTCATATCAAAATAATATTTGACGACTTAGAAGTGAATGAGGTTTCAATGCAGTTAAACTGTCACCAAGAACGTTCTGAATAAGTTAACATTGAACCCAGTCATACAGCACGTGCATATCACAATATGTGGTCGTAGATGGACCGGCATCGAAATATTGCCACTGGTTGGTAGATTTCCCAACATAACTTCATGACACTGTACCCGCTTTATCACGTTTCATTGGAATACCTGGAATCGTACAGAAAATCCGTTGTCGAGATATATATTTTCATTCACAGTTAGTTTCGGCAGGCGCTAATTACAGATGCTATGTTGTGATACCTTCTGACAAGACCTGTTGTTGTAGGGTACTGGTGCTCGAATGACGGCGATCGATGCACCTGTGGAAAATACTTGAAATTCATAGTTAAACTTCTTATGGATTAAAATAATGTCCTTTCACGAAGTGAAGGTCGGCATTAGTGAAAGATAATAAGCGAAAATAAAGAACGCAATTAAAATGATTGTGGGACACATTTAAATAATGACCGGAATTAACCCCGTGTGATTGACCCAAACACAACTCGCTTAATTTAATTCGGCCAAACAAAACAGTACCTCAGTGAAGTTAAATTATCCAAGTCAGAGGTGACACAAATTCAAAAGACCAGTGGAATATTTCCGTTCCTTGCAGGTGTTCCAGCATTGTTATCAGCAGCTGCTCCAGTGAATGCAAAAGCTGAAGAGTTAGGAGCTGTCGGAAACAGCAACAGTAATGGCTCTGAAAGCGGGGTTGGATGCCGTATAAAAAAAGGAAGAGGCCTTCGGTTACCAGGAAGATGTCGTCAAATGCCATCAAGGGGAGGTCTTGCCCGGTTGCAAGAGAGACACGTCCATTGACTAATCTTGATTTACTCGTGATGACAAAATCAGTCAAACATTTTTGTGGTGTCTTTATGCGAAGTGAACTTGCATCGATAGTGCTACGCACAAGTGAAAACGGTATTGTAAACCTGGATTTGACAACACGACCTGGCACTCACTGGGTCGCATACGTGGTGACACCTCAACAGCCTTTGTATTTTGCCCCACCAATTGAAGGTCTTAATTACTTAACCAGGCACGGACTACAAGCACTGTTTTATTTGACGATACCAATACAAACATGTTTGGATGGATCAATCGTCGGTCATCTTGTTATTGAAGCGTTACACGCTTTTATTGCGTTCACCAACACCGTAAGCACTTATTGATTTCGCATTAAAGCAAGTTTAATATTATCCAAATGTCTATTAGCATTTACGAACGTTACTCAGATTCAAGGCACCATGCTGATGTGGGTCTGAGCAGATTTGCCACTAAAGCGGATTTGTCTGAGCTTACTAGTCGTGTTGTTCTTGGCGTTGATCCAGGTGAGCTTGTGGTTTTTAAAGATCAAACTGGCAAACTTAAAATTTTTAATGTTGACATTCAAGATATTGCTGTCAAGCTCAAAGGCGCTGTCGAAAAAAAAAACACCTGGTTAAAGTCACTGAAAACAGGATATCAGAGACACTGGTGTGTCGGTTGTGTTTGTCAAAAATTATATTGATGTAATTGAGGGTGCGGTAATACAACACATGGATGCAAAGATCGCAGAGTTGCACGCAAGTTCATTTACAGTATACACAATTCAGACCAGGAAAGTAAAGAGAGTATTTGTTATTAAATACCAAATGGTCGAATTGTTTTTGATGATGTGAATGGTTTTTGATAAACCTAAGTCTAATATCTTAACAGCGCGCATGTCTGGATCGTATTTATGTATCGTACATGGTTATCATAGTGGACTGAGTAAATTAACACAATTTATAATCAATCAGCCTCGTCAACGAATAGTAATACTTAACGAATCCAATAGCGGTAATAAAAAATTCTTTCGTATATACGACATAAATTTCGTTGATAGCAAAAGATGAAATTCAGTTTGAAGTAATGCTGGTCTATTTATACGGCTACGTAACCGTCTTTGGTGTTTCTGTTTAAGAATAGATTTATTAGATACGTGTTCGATTCTGACCGTGGTGATGAGGTTGCGGAATTTACCGACGGAGTCTTAAGAACAACTGACAGCAAATGCTAATATTAATGATAATATTGTCGCACTTGGCGAGAAATATCTGCGTCAGAGTGGTTTTACCAAACCCTTTTATACACTCAACTATAATGATATTACGCATCAAATAGAAATTGACCGCTGGTACAACACTAACCAACTCGAGGTCAGCTTGAATTAATTGCATTATCATGTAGGAATGCTCAATCGTTGGCTGAGGCACCAGGTGCGGAGACGTTCAGAGATATTTTTATAACGATGAAGTGGAACTCACATCTGCATCCACCCCGACTACGGTCACCGTTAATTATGTTAAACAATCATTGACTTGGCCAGCAGCAAAGGAAAAATCTAATCGTCTCATAATCAACAAAGACGCACTTGTCCTTGTAACAAGTTTTGGTCGACCACAAAAACAATCGTTTCACACATCATCCAGTGGTGTAATCAGTATAGTCCTAAATGTAAACGGTACCAGGCCACCAGAACACACAATCGCCTGAAGTTTAAATATTTCCCAATCAGATATTTTATAATATTGTATGACATTTATACCAGTAAAAATAGGGTAATTCGTTAGAAGTGCGTGTGCGTGTTCCACCTGGACTTGATGAGTCCAGACAGGTTATGCCAGTGTTAGTGTACTTGTACTAAGCAATTATATGATTAAATAGCAGAACTATATTGAACCCTCAATAATACCAACGAGAAAAAAAAATAATTTAAGCGGAACAAGAGCTGCGAGATGTGATCACCAAGAGAACCGCATTAATAGTAAAATAAAAACAGGCGTGTTTGCTGATAGATGCTATTTGTTGTCTTGCAGCAGCATCAACAGTTGGTCTTGGTATGGCTGGAATCACAACCACAACAACCATTGTAGGTGTGCCAGACGGAATTATTACCAGGGCAAAAAGTTATTTTTCCCGGTGTCTCTGGTAGTACGAGCAAATTAATTTCGATACGACTACATTCACGGGTACGTGTCTATTTCAGAACTGTCTGCAGCAGCACAAAGCAGAACACGATTAGCAAACTGTTTTCGGTGGCTATCGAGCATGGTCGAATTCGAGACAGTGCTGTCGAAGAATCAGCGACAACTTCGTCCGAGCACAGAGAAGAAATCGCGTGGTTGCGGATTTAGAGACAATAAAAGTCGCTTAAAACAATCTTCACTTTCGTGGATTAATTACGCACGAGTTGTGCATTGTATTTTGCATCCTTGCCAAGTCATGGGAGATAGAGGCCTACGGGTGGACCAAAACCCCAAAATCTGACACTACTGATGTCTCTAAAATGATGCGGTGTTTCACAAATGCAGCAAATGTCATCATTTTCACGTGTTTCTATCAGTGTTCCAGGCAATCGTCAACCGTGTTCATTATCTGCCCACGTACGGTTGTTTATCAGCATGTATATAACCATGGTGTAGTTAGGTAGATAATTAATGAACTTGACTTTAACATTGTGTGCACACCACCATTTATATTGTAATGTGTCGAATTTTGAAGAAGTACTGAATCTTCAAGTTGAATAAAATTGTGCATTAAAATTATATCATAGTCAAGCCAGTAAAGTCTTTGAGAAAGGTCACTTTGATATTTCCCTTATTTCATCTCTGAAACATAAAAGGACCTGCGTTAAGGTTCAGTTGAATTGACCGTAACGCTATCATGGAAAAGTACAGTAGGGTTACCGACCATAACGGCATGAAAGAACTTCGTGTCAAATAATTGATCTTCAAAGGAAAGTTGATTGCATCGTATTCTAGGCTTTAAAAATCTGATGAAAGACATGATTATTTTTTGGAAAATTTAGGTCAGTTAAAATTAAGGCGTACACTTTGGAAGTTATGGGAGTTTAAATTTACCGACCTTAGTTAAATTTCTTTAGTCAAAAATTTGCCTTGTGAGGAGACAAAAAGGTCCGACTCCGGTGGAAAACCTGAGTATAGAGTTTTCCCTCGTTAACAAGTAAAAGGGCCAGATAGCTGTCTTGAAAGGAAAAGACAGGCTATAGTGCTGGGACGCACAGTTTGTGTGGAAAAGAAGCAGCATTAAGGGAACAGCTTTCTATATCCCTCCCCGAGACAACCCGATGAGGACAGTCCAAGAGGGAAGTCCGCAAATAGAGAGTTCGGAATAGAACGGTCAGGGTAAGAACCAGGCATACACGCTAGACGTGGAATACACAAAGTCAATAGAGGAACGACGCTAGGTGATGCAAATCGGGCGTGAACATTGTACTCTTTTCACCACTCGTTACTATGATGAACGAATCCGTAAATTGAACACTGCTATTAAATTCCATTAATGTAAATCTGTTGGATTGAAATTGCAATTTTAGTTTATGTATTAATTAATTTTTTTTTTAAATTATTTTTATTGTTTAAGTGGGCTCTTATTTGTTTATTTCTTCTCAATAGTCTCGCTCAGTTCTCTGTTAATGTTCTACCTATCCACTCACACTGGGCAATAACATCGAGGGAGGTCATCCTCTAGATAACGATCACCAAATCAATTAACAGAGGGGCGCACAACACACCGAACCCCCTTTCATATATTTTGTAATATATCTCTGAATAGAATCTACTAATGGCTTTTATCTGAGTTGTACAATTCTAATTTCGCTACGAATTCTGCTGACAATCAACACAAACACGTTTTAATATCTCTCAAGTGCCTCAAGTGTCATAGATCATCATCCAGTGTCTCACCAATTGTATGCTGATGACACCCAAATATACAAATCTAGCCATCCAACTGAAGTTGAAGTTACCATCCAAGGCGTAGAGAGGTGCATTTTCGATGTGAAATCATGGATGACATGTAACAACCTGCAGATGAATGATGATAAAACTGAAGCCATTCTGATTGCAACACAAAGACTTTCTCATTCACATCCTTTACCGCAGACAATAAATATCAGTAACACCAACATTAAATTCACACAGTCAGTACGAAATCTCGGTGTTATTGTTGACAGTACTCTCTCATTGCACCAACATGTCATGAACATATGCAAGGCTGCATATCTTGAGCTGAGACGCATCAGCTCCATTCGCAAGTATCTTTCACTTGATGCCACTAAAACACTTGTGTGTTCCTTAGTACTTTCAAGACTTGACTATTGTAACTCAATTCTGTCTGGTTCATCTCAATATCTACTCCAGAAACTTCAAAAAGTTCAAAACACAGCTTCTCGGATCATCCTTAGAGTACCACGATCAGAGCACGCCTCTCCCCTGCTCTCTACCCTACACTGGCTATCCATACGATCCAGAATTAAACACAAAATTTGTTCTCTGTGCTACGTTTCACTGACGGGCTCCAGTCCAACACACCTATCTGACCTCACCCATGTGTACACACCTGCAAGATGCTTACGCTCCTCTTCTGACACTCGTATTCTCATTATTCCCACTATGAAGATGAAATCATATGGACAACGCTCTTTTGCATACCAGGGCCCAGCAACATGGAACGAATTGCCCACTGCACTTAGACATAAAGACACAGTGATCTCATTCAAGAGCGCTCTTAAAACTCACCTATTTCAACTGCAAGAACAGACTTAAAGACCTAATAATGTATCCTTATAATGTATCCTTACCTTAAATATTTACAGCATGTTTTCTGTTTCTAATTTCATGGTGTTTGTTTTTATTTTTGTAATCATATCATTATATATGTTTTTAAGTGTTGTCAAATGTTGTAAAGCGCTTAGAGCTTCTAAAGATTAGGCGCTATACAAAGTCCCCATTATTATTATTATTAATCTGTCAAAAGATACAGTTCAACACATGCTATAGTTACGTTAGAATGATGGGCTAACCCAGATGCGCTAGCAATATTGTACTGGATCTTACTCGTGGTTCCCCATATACATTCTTGTATTCTTCAAAAATGTCATACATCAAATTATCTTCCTCGTGTAATAGTCGTGTACATCGCCTAATGTTTGAAGGTTGAAGGGTGAAATTACATCACGTACATACCAGTAATTATCATCAGGTATGTTTAAATCGTTATTGATGAGTACAACGTTTCTGTTTCATCAAACCATTCGAAGCTAGCAATGTATTCATGTGGATAAACATATTTCCTCAAATATGCAGCTGTATTGTCCCTAAACGTTTTCTGTAAATTCTTCATCACTTGAATTTTTTACGGCTGTTTTCATGACTGCATCGTGAACCGAAAGCTATGTATAACTCTGTTCGTTCCGTTCACAGTTATTTACTTATAAATCAGTGCTGCATGAGTTATATTTGTTTGCCATTCTGTGGGTTTTTGGTTTTTTTTGAGTATCTGAAAATTAAACTGCATTCGTTATGGGCAGCCCTTCTGTATTTACCGGTTAAGAAATCATGGTCACGTACTTTATGTGAGCT
>JAECUM010053013.1:0-12509 GCA_016617855.1 Megalonaias nervosa
GGAGCACCGAGTGGCCGAGTGGTCTAAAGCTCTCCCCGTTACGGATCACTGCCATCTCACCTCTGTCTGCGTGGGTACGAGTCTCGGATTAGGCAAATGGGGGTATGTGAGAAACCTTGCCAGTAGCTTCTCGTGGGTCGGTGGTTCCTTCCGGGATTTTCCTGGGTTCTTCCTCCACCATTAATACTGGCCGCCATGTATAGCCTATCGTGTGCTGAAAAATGGCGTTAAGCCCTACAATAACAACAACAACAACAGCATCATCGTCGACATGGAAATAGTCGGTCTAATGTCTCCAATGTTTTCGAAGAGGCTGAAATTTTTTCATGGAGTGTCAATACACAATACAGGAAGTACAAAATAAAAAAAAAACCTAAAGTAGTTGACAGGGCATCTCCACGTAAATCCTTTAAAAATACAACGCTGCAACTGTCAATCGACAATGTAATATTTCAGATAAATTATACGGACCTTTTGGCGAAATCAGATGAGTCATATACATATACCATTGTATTCCCTGTGCTGCCTGAGAAGATCTACAAATTCACAGTAAGTGCTTTTTCTTTTAATATTTCTTGCAAAAATATATATTGTTACGAATATGTAATTAAATTGCTTGTGTGTTAGTTTTAAAATTCTGTTTTATTTTATTTTTGTTTCATTACATTTTATTGTCATGATAAATTTCATTGGATTTAAGTCTCTTTCCGAAAATTTGCTTGACCCGATTAGATTATAAGATTTCTTCAGCACTACTTTTAGCTCAGAGTTTTCGTAAACATCGAGTGAATACGATTGGTTATTGTCAAGGTCATTTCGGCCCGCATGTTAGCTGAACTCTGAACAGTTTTTCTTTTTTCTTATATATTTTCAGTGTGAGAATTTGGTTCTTAGATAGGGCTCTTCTAGCTACGTGACAAATGGCATTTTGTTATTGCGATGTTCAAATTAGTAAATCACGTAGCCTATCACTTGGAGTTCCATGTGATCTAAAATCGAGGCTTAAAACAGCCATTTTCTACTAGATCGAGCCAGAATCGTTCTTAACACCTAGAGGGAACAAGGTGTTTCTAGTTGTTGTTCCCAGTTTGATTTTCAATTGTTTTTGGAATTTAAAAATTTATTCTCTAGAAAACTAAGCAAGTGTACTTTTTTTTATAAACGTTCTGGGAGAAAGAAATTCAGTGGAAATTTATTCTGGAGTTATACGGAAACATAAACTGTGATTCAATCCAGGATCTGTTACCACAAGTACAACGGTCTCATCTGACGTCATCGCCTCCATATTGAAATTTCATCGAGATTCGAACACGGATTTTATTAGAACTGTTTAGTGACAGGACTTGTATTTTTCAATCTTAGGATAAAATTTGGATTATATTCAGAAACCGTAAGTCCTATTTCCAATTTGTACAATGTTTTCTAGGGAAATAAATTATATTGTTAAAATATACAAAGCTTGTTGGATTCACTCTTTTCTCTTGCTATTTTTGTACGAGCCTACACGTAACAATAGAAAATTGGGGGCTTGTCCGTAATATATGAAATTTGCCTAAAATATTTCAGAAAATTGTTTTTCGAAATTTAAATTCTCCTAGTCATTAAATCCCAAGTACTATGTTACATTTCGTTTGAAATCTTTAGTGAAAACAACAGGCTTTCATTCACAACGTCATCAAAACTGGAAACTTTTCTTTGTAGTCCAACTCAGCAGATGGATAGTCTGAAAAAAGATGAGTTCCTTGAATTTGCCAGAAAGTACGATCTTTCTGAAGCAAAATCTTCCTTAACAAAACAAGAAATAAAAAATATTTTGATTCAATATTTGGTAGAGAAGAATGTTATTGATAAAAGTATTTTCGCTTCAGTTAGTAAGTCTGTATCAGACTCGGACATGAAAGTAATGGAATTAAAAATGAAATACAAGATGGAATTGGAGTTAAGGAAGCTCGAGCTTCAGAAAGAGGAAAGATAGAAAGGGAAACAATTGCAGTTGCAATCTGAAGAGAGGCAATTGCAATTGCAATTTAAAGAAAAGGAGAGAGAGACAGGAAAGACAGAATGATAAGCAAATAAAATTGCAATTTGAAGAGAAGGAGAGAGAGACAGGAGAGGGAGAAAGATAAACAATTACAATTTGAGAAAGAGGAGAGAGAGACAGGAGAAGGAAAAAGATAAACAGTTAAAGTTCGAAAAAGAGAAGGATGAAAGGGAATTTCAAATTAAAATGAAAGAATTTGAGCTGGCAATTGAAAAGCACGATCTCACTTTACATACAAATTCAAGTTTTAACATTACAAGAAATATCAGGTTAGTGTCCCCTTTTAGAGAAAAGAAGTATACAAATACCTTCCTCGTTTTGAAAAAGTTCCGGAAGATTTGAAATGGCCAAGGGAGCATTGGACTCAGTTTGTACAATGGGTACTAATTGGCAAAGCTAGTGATATTTGTTATTCAATGTCAGTACAGGAAAGTTCTGACTATGATTTGATTAAGGAGTGCTTTTTAAAGGGTTATGCGTTAGTCCCTGAGGCTTATCGACAAAACTTCAGAAACTATAAAAGAAGAAGCTGGGCAAACTTATGTTGAATTTACAAGAGAAGAAGAGCATTTATTTAAGAGATGGTGCTTAGCCAAGAAAGTTGAACATGACTATGAAAGTCTCGAACAACTTGTGTTACTTGAAGAGTTCAAAAACTGTGTTCCTAATGACATTAAGAATTATCTTGAAAGCATAAGATTGAAACCTCGGAAAATGCTGCTCTTGCTGCTGATGAGTATTCCTTAACTCATAAAGTTCCTGTTGTAAGCAAATCTTTCACTCAGCAATCTACTGGCAGAAAGGTATTTCAGCCTAATACGACTCCTTCAAAATCTCAATCTGGCACAACTTCTAAAAATCAAGCCTCTGATAAACTTGATTCAAAATCCTTGTCTCTTCCTACGTGTACCTATTGCAAGACAAAAGGACATGTTATTTCTGATTGCTTCAAATTGAAATATAGGCATCAGAATCAAGATAAACCTATCCCAAATGCTCTTATTTCTAAGAGGTCAAGGTCACGATCATGTATTGAAAGCAATACATTTGTTGGGTCTAATAAACCCCAGTCTGATTTTATTATGGAGAATTGGGTGATTTGGCCAATCCTATCCCTATTAAAATTTTAAGGGATACAGAAGCTTCTCATAGTCTTTTATTTTCAGGTACTTTGCCTTTTTCTGAGAAGTCCTGTTCTAACGAGAGTGTTCTCATTCAGGGAGTAGAGTGCGGCTTTGTTAATGTTCCTCTCCATTCTGTAAATTTGTCATCAGGCTTAGTTTCAGGACTTGTGACAATCGGTATAGTGTTGAGGGCGTTCATTTGTTGCTAGTCATCGACCTAGATGGAGCTAAGGTTGTGGTTAATCCACTTGTAACTGACAAGCCTTCTTTGAATCACAAAGTTGATCCTATTGAAAAAGAATACCCTGAGTTATACCCAGCTTGTTCAGTTACCAGAGCTATGTCAAAGAAAACTCTTGAGAATGATTTTGATAAGAAAAGTATTCCTTTAGCTGACACATGCATTGGTCAGGCTTTTGATGAAGTCACTTTCACTCCTAATTTTGATGAATCAAAAGGTATTGATCACAGTGATCCTCTTTTAACTACTCATTCTCTTTTATCTAATCAGGGTGACAAACGACAATCACTTGCCGTAAAACAGGAAAAAGATCCCGAGATCTCTTGTTTGTTTCAGAGGGCCATTAGTGAAACTGAAGCCACTGAAGTACCTGTCTGTTATTTCATTAAAAATGAAATTCTTGTCAGAAAATGGTCACCTCCCGAGGTACCTACTAGTGACGAGTGGTCAGTAAAATATCAGATTGTAGTTCCAAAATCTTACAGACAGGAAATACTTAGTTCGGCCCATGAAACTCCTCTGGCTGATCATTTAGGGATAAATAAAACTTATCACAAGATCTTGACTCACTTTTATTGGCCAAAAATCAAAAGTGATGTTTGTAAATTTTGTAGAGCTTGTCATACTTGTCAAATGGTAGGAAAACCCAATGAGAAGATACCTAAGGCTCATCTGCAACCTATTCCTGCATTTGACAAACCATTTAACAGAATTATGGTAGATTGCTTTGGTCCCTTACGTAAGACCAAGTCAGGCAACCAATATTTGTTGACCATTATGTGTGCGTCAACAAGATTCCCAGAGGCAATTCTTTTGCGGAATAATAAAAGGAAATCCATATTAAAAGCTTTGATAAAGTTTTTTTTACTCAATATGGCCTTCCCAAATCTATCCAATCTGGTCAAAGGTCAAATTTTATGTCTGGAATTTTCCAGCATTTTATGGTTGAATTTGGCACTCAGTAATTCAAGTCAAAAGTGAAACTATGGTTTCACAAAACTTTACTTGAGAGATCATTTGTGTCCTGTAGTAGAGTTCATTCTCTCTTGGTCATTCTTCAAAATTTTCTTCAAATTAGATTTTGCGGCCCTTTCGAAGTAAAGAAGAAAATGAATGAGTTAAATTAAAAAATAGTACTCTGATCTAAATAAATTAATAGAGTACTAGTATATCGAGAGAGATAGCCAAGTAAATCATACAATTAATTTAGTTGTACCTGTCCCACAAACTGAGGATTTAAGTGAAGAAATTCAATTGGACACTGTTGATCATAGAGCAACAAATCTTCGGAATTCGGAAATTATGAAAAATCTGGACCAGAATTTTTTACATTTACAACAACAAGAAAGGAATGAACATAAACAATTATTATTTTAATATGAGCACATGTTTCCAGATATTCCTACGAGGACAAACAAAATTGTTCATCACACTGAAATTGTAGATTCAAAACCTGTGAAATAACACCCATACAGGATGAACCCTCCTAAACAGGAAGACTTGAAAAAGGAAATTCAGTATGTGCTGCAGAACGATTTCATTGAGCTCAGTAAAAGTGATTGGAGTTCACCATGTATACTTGTTCCGAAACCAGATAAACCTTTCCGTATGTGTACTGGTTATAGGAAGGTGAACAGTTTGACAAAAACAGATTCATTTCCATTACCAAGAATTGATGATTGTATTGATAAAATTGGAAATGCCAAGTACGTCACCAAATTTGACCTTCGGAAAGGATTTTGGCAAATTCCACTAACGGAAAGAGCAAACAAAATTTCGGCATTCGTAAGTCCAGATGGACTCATCAATATAAAGTAATGCCGTTTTTTTGATGAAGGGTTCCCCAAGTACCTTTCAACGTTTGATGAATATGATTACTTCTGGTCTAGAAAATTGTGATGCTTACATCGATGATGTCATCATCTGCAACGACACCTGGAAAGAACATTTAGCCACGATTTGGAAATTCTTTGAAACACTCACTGATGCAAATTTGACAATCAATTTATCTAAAAGTGAGTTCTGCCGTGCTTGTGTAACTTTTCTAGGACATATTGTGGGACATGGTGATGTTAAACCTATAGATGCTAAGGTCAAGGCTATCTCTGATTTCCCTGTGCCTGTCAGTAAAAAGCAACTAATGTGATTTTTGGGTATGGCCGGATGCTATCGAAAGTTTTGTTCCAATTTTTCTAATGTTGCTGAATTCCTGACAAACTTGTTAAGTAAGAAACACAAGTCTCTTTGGACTGAACAATTCCAGGAAGTTTTGATAGATTAAAAGCCATACTCAAAAGTGCGCCGGTTCTCACAGCTCCAAATTTCAATCAATCTTTTAAATTATCTGTTGATGCAAGTGATGTTGGGGTTGGAGTAGTACTGATTCAAGAAGATAGAGATGGTGTTGGTCACCCAGTGTGCTATTTCTCTAAGAAATTAAGTTAGCACCCCCCAAAAATTACTCAACAATCGAGAGGGAATGTTTGGCTTTAAAATTGGCATTACAGCATTTTTGAAGTTTACATTAGCTCAGGTCCTTCTCCGCTTGTTGTGTTTGGTGATCACAAACCCCTTACTTTCATCGACAAGATGAAAAATAAAAATCAAAGATTACTAAGGTGGAGTTTGTTTTTGCAAGAAACTATTAACATCAGGCACATCAAAGGAAAAGACAATTTGATTGCAGATGCACTTTCCCGTGTATAGAAATATTATTTCATGTACACTTTATATAATTCATAAGAATTTTTTATGTAATTTTATTTTACCTCATGTATAATTTATATATGATGAAAAGAAAGCTTTATTACATAAATCTTTCTTTTTCTTTATGGGTAGAAGTGTTACGAAGATGTAATCAAATTTCTTGTATGTTAGTTTTAAAATTCTTTTTTATTTTATTTTTGTTTCATTACATTTTATTGTCATGATAATTTGCATTGGATTTAAGTTTCTTTTCCGAGAATTTGCTTGACCCGATTAGATTATAGGATTTCTTCAGCACTATTTTTAGCTCACAGGTTTTATAAACATCGAGTGAATACGATTGGTTATTGCCAAGGTCATTTCGGCCCGCATGTTGGCTGAACTCTGAACAGTCTTTTGTTTTTAATATATTTTCAGTGTGAGAATTTGGTTCTTAGATAGCGCTATTCTGAGAAATGGCATTTTTTTATTGTGATGTTCAAATCAGTAAATCACGTAGCCTATCACTTGGAGTACCATGTGATCTAAAATCGAGGCTTAAAACAGCCATTTTCTACTAGATCTAGTCAGAGCCGTTCTTAACACCTTGAGGGAACAAGGTGTTTCTAATTGTTGTTGCCAGTTTGATTTTCAATTGTTTTTGGAATTTAAAAATTTATTCTCTAGAAAACTAAACAAGTATAGCTTTTAATAAAAGTTCTGGGAGAAAGAAATTCAGTGGAAATTTATTCTGGAGTTATACGGAAACATAAACTGTGATTCAATCCAGGATCTGTTACCACAAGTACAACGGTCTCATCTGACGTCATCGCCTCCATATTGAAATTTCATCGAGATTCGAACACGGATTTTATTAGAACTGTTTAGTGACAGGACTTGTATTTTTCAATCTTAGGATTAAATTTTGGATTATATTCAGAAACCGTAAGTCCTATTTCCAATTTGTACAATGTTTTCTAGGGAAATAAATTATATTGTTAAAATATACAAAGCTTGTTGGATTCACTTTTTCTCTTGTCATTTTTGTATGAGCACGCCATGCAGGTATTTACACTATACCGATTATAAGAAAAGAAAATGTAAAGTAATACTACACTGATTAGTGGTACTACGGCACGTTTCAGAGTTAGGTCACCAATCCTTTCATTCTAAATATAAAATGCATGCTAAACTCACACAGGTTATTATCTTCATCAATCGTTATTTAGATAGATGGTACTATTGTTTGCAGACATGTTAAATCTGGAATGTATTGCAACTTTTCTCTGCCAATATGACATATAGATGACCTCGGATAGGTGTTTCTTTCTTTTGTACGTTAAGATCTAAAGACTCCAGAAAAGTTATTATGGCCATTTCTGCTTACACCCTCAAACTTTATTGTAATCGAACATACAATCATTTATTCTCTAGATCGTTACATTACTCTGCTGTTCCCCTAGTATAGGGTAAACAATAAAGGACAGAGAAAGTGAAGACCTGAAAAATACCATTGGATATTGTGGGTGAATTTTTCCTTTGACAACGAATTGACCCATTATTTTCCTTCCTGTTTAGCCTTAGTTTGATTGCTAATTGACCCAACCAAATTAAAAGTAGATATCTTCCCCATTCTTGAACTTATATTTCTTCAGCACAAAATTCTGAATTGATACCTATCTGAATCTCTGTCTTTCTGTCAGTCTCAACACATGTAATGTTAGCGATGTTGGCGAGACTATAATTGTTGTTGCTGACTGTGTTCGCCATCTTTTCCATCATCTCTACAAACTTTCAGGATAGGTGCAATAAGTGAAAAATGTCATAGAACACACACACTCTCTCTCTCTCTCTCTCTCTCTCTCTCTCTCTCTCTCTCTCTCTCTCTCTCTCTCTCTCTCTCTCTCTAACATACACACACATACACACATAGCATAATGGAAAATTTGGAACATTTTGTCATTCCACATACGTGGCGGGCCAGCGTATTGTTCATAACTGCCCGCAACTTAATTGCACGTCTTGAACTAGCATTTTTGTATTTCTGCAGGCTACGGGCAGATTTATTACTTGCAGATAACGAACGTATTGTGAACTTATGGCAAGCCCTCTTTGATTAAATAACATTGAAACTTATTGCAAAGCCTGTTGTTAATCGTAATATATTTTTTGCGATAAATTATTTTGTCTTGATTAAGATAGCTTTCATAAGAAAATAAAAGAACTTATTCATAATAACGATTTGTCTTTGCTAACATTATGACACGAAAAGTAACCTTCTAATAACTATAAGTGCAGATATACCAATCATTCCGTATTTATGATTTCCGGTTAAAGCTAGACGAACTGGACGAAATTTCATTGCGTAAAAGGAGTGACACAGAACATACATTGAAGAGAAAATTTAAGTTGATATTATTTGTAGTAGGAATTGTATATATATATATATATATATATATATATATATATATATATATATATATATATATATATATCATATATAATAAAAAAACAATAATGATAGTATGGTGACATGTTCTTACATTAACTGAAAAATAGAAATGATATATTTAACTTAAGTTAACGCTAAGTTGTATGTGACTACATATTCTTTCTATTTTATCTGCACAATTCAAGATCAGAGCTGTGAATGAACATACTTTCCCCGGGAGCGAGAGCATCACAGATTATCCAGCACCAGCTGGACGTAAGTGCTTTCTTCTTTGTTATCCACAATATAATTTACAAAGGGACCAAAAAAGTGACTTGCCCCTAATGTGTGTGAATTCTAAAAATATGCTAAAAACGTAACTAATAAGCTTCTCCTAGTTGCCACGTTATTCGAGGCTATGCCTAGTTTCATGTTTCGATTTTCAATACAAGCTAATAGCTGGTTCGGTTTTCCCTGAAAGCTTGTTAAATAAGAACAAGGTTTCACCTCGTAAGTTAGCAAAGTTATAATCATGTTTTTATTTCTTTTTGCTGCATGGATAGTACTCATGATTGATGTGGCATTCCATTGTAACAATGTCAACGAAGATTAATCTGTGAACCATCATTCCTGCTTTGCTTGATTTATAACATAGCTTGCTTTTCTAATTTAATATTTTTCGATACTGCACAGCACGAATATATCGTCTCTTCAGGTATATATATCTCTTCTCTTTGAAAGTTATGGTTCATAGTACTTTTAATGGAAATATCTGGTCTTTAAATTTTCATTCTACATACAAAATTTTCCCTACAAACGCATTATTGTTACACCAATGTTCCTGAAAATTATAGCGTAAATAGGACAATTGTTCTACTTCATTTGTTTATGTTTTCAAACTTTATACATTTAATAAAACAAGTTACTATCCAGAGTAATCAAGAGAGAACATATGTGTTCGTCATTTCACAGAAACTATACAAACTATTAGCTAAATAAATCAACCTCATTGGCTTATTAGTCTTGGTATGTCACTATTATGACCAGAATCGCAGTTGCCATCAATACATGTTATGCAAGTGCAAATAAGCATGATTTCATTTTTCAACAGCACCCTTCAACAGTGAAGAACAGGGAATTAATGTCATTATTCCCAGCAATGTTTCAGCCTATACAAAGGAGTCGTTCCCAGTAGAAATCGACGTTGGTTTCTTTATGGATCAGAAAAATGGACAAATCCAAACGAGTGGTCTAATTTGCTGCAAGGATCCCATTTGTAAAGATGGTAATCACAAATAGGGTTAAAAATAATATATAATTTACTACAGTGATATCTAACCTATGTCATGTGCCCAAATTTTAGTTCTATTTCAAAAGTCGCTATATCCGTACATCTATAACATAATCATGACAGTTTTATTTAAGATTAAGCCTGGTGAATTTAATAAATGGAGAGTAATGATCTATCAACATTTATTTCACTGTTAATGGCAATTCAAATAGGTATAATCCCTTTCATCAGGCAAAACAAAATCATTGTTCAGTTTGCAATGGACATGAGCAATAAAGCCTTTCTTTCTTTGCGCTGGTCCGAAATAGAAACAAATTATGTTTTTGCTATGTATGGCAATGTGCCAGATGAAAGAACCATTTCCAGAATTATGAAAGCTCCAAATATATTATCAGTTGACGTTCTTGAATAGATTAAATATAGTAAAGTAACGTATATTTGAAGTATTTCCTGTGATATATATTTGCGTGAATGTGTGTCCTTTAAATATTCAATATTGTGCAACAAAAATAAGGGCATTTGTCATTGCCAAAATTGAGACGTAAATTTGTTTTATAAAAAAATATTTTTTGTATTTAGTCAATAACCTTTTATGTAAGACCGCGCTTTACGATCAAATATACTCTTAAACAATTTGAAATCAGCTACTGCAACTATTGACTTCTTTCGTGCTATGTTCTGGTAGGGAAGTTGTATCTGGCTTTTGTGCGAATTCCCGTTGTTAGGTCATAGGCTAATTCTTTTTCTAAGGTTTAAAGAAAAAGTATTGAAATTTATCTGTCTTAACGATTTCTCTTTTACTTTGTATTAATCGAAAGATATAGGGAAATTTCCGATTTCATCAATACTCTGACACGTTGCATATATTTTGCTTTAGGCAATTCTTCAATAATGATGATGGGCGAGCTTGACAATATAATGACATATGCTAAGGCCAAACTCTCAGGTGCCCAGATGTATAGACTACCCCTATTACAAGTTAACGCAACTGCGACACAGAAAGGTAAGTCTGATTTTGTAAATATCTCTTTGTTCTGAAAAGGACAAAATATAGGGATTATTCTCTATTTTGTCTAACTTAATGTCGGGTCAGATCCTTACCCTGGTTTCTATTAAATCTTTTGGCAATTTTCTGCTCTAATTTAATAACCGCAAAGGACACAAGATGCTATATTAGCTGAAAATTATGATAAAATCTCAATGAAGATTTTGGTCAAGTTCATTGCTTAGATTAACCTGCGTGTAACTTGATTTTCTCATTGTGCATAACTTTAATTTTATGCAAAATATTGGATTCGATAATAAATATTTCTGTTTCTAACATAAGAATGTTTCCTGAGCGTATTTGTGTGTGCTGCATTTATAGAAATAATGACTGAAATCCTTTAAGTAATCAATTAAGGTTTTCAACTTGCCTTTGAAATATTAAACAATTTTAGAAAATATTGATTTTACTTATTGTCATGAAAGTAAATAATCAGCTTTTGTCATCGGCAATTGATTCTTAGAATAAGATATGACCGTTGTGTGCCGTATAATATTATTCATCTCTTATAATGCCGCAAATCGCGGAAATTCTTAAAAGTCTCACGTTTACCAACCATGTATGTGAAGCAACAATTAAGTAAAATAAAATATTAAACGCGCATCTAAGGTGCTAGATTTGCGATAAACAAGTGGCTTATACAGAGCTCAGTAGTTTCTACATTATTGGACGTAAACGTTTTAAATATGTTGTTTGTATTGGGTAATTGACCTTTGTCCAGAACCGAGGCTAGGATTTGGGCCTACCGGACTAATGTCCTTTTTATAAACAACATATTGCATAGCTCATATTTTGTCTATAAATTGTAGAATATTTATTAAGAATATAGTTATATGTAGATAAACATGATTACTTGAGTTCAAACTCAGAACATTGGTATTCACTTTGAAAATTCCTGGTGTACATGTGTTTTTACGCGTTCTTGAAAAAAAGTACACAAGGGAGCTGAAGTTGTTTACAAGTTAAAATGATTTGGAAATAAATTTTTTGGGAAACTTACCCTCATCCCTTTTTTGTTATTGTGACTGAGTGTTTTTATAATAGGGAGATGTAAACAGACATTATTCATTCCTATTTTAATATCAGTCTTCAGAGGAATCAAGTTTAGTTGCATTAAGTATTAATTTGAAAGGATTTATTTAAATTGTTCATTTGAATTACAAAATGCTCATTAATAGTTTTCGGACTTAATACCTATTTGGAAAGTATTGTGACTCATTCGAGGAAATATTTGATTATTTCATGTGATAAAGCAAGACTGTGATCACATCGCCACATTCCAGGTTATTAGTACATCAAATACTTTCAAGACTCCAATCTGTTCGGACTCACAATTAGCCTAGGAAAGACAGAAGTCCTCTTCCAGCCTGACGCAAACACTGTCCCTTCACAACCCTGCATCACCATAGGCGACACGCAGCTGAAGAATGTGGACAGCTTCAAATACCTAGGCAGCACAATATCCAATGATGGCTCCCTGGACAAAGAGATCACTGCGAGGATCCAAATAGCCAGCCAATCACTCGGACGACTTCAAACCAAGGTCTTGCAGAACAAGGATATACACTTGTCAACAAAGTTGAAGGTGTACAATGCAATTGTCCTGACGTCTCTCTTGTATGGCTGTGAAACGTGGACTGTATACCGAAGG
>JAECUM010053014.1:0-12987 GCA_016617855.1 Megalonaias nervosa
GAACGAAAATGCATCAAACACACACCTATTTACTATCCTCACCAACGAATTAGAAAGCATAAAACACACACGTATTTACTATCCACACAAACGAATGAGAATGCAACAAAACACACACATATATACTATCCTCACAAACGGGAAGAGAACGCATAAAAGATACAGATCTATACTATCCACACATACGGGAAGAGAAGAGAACATACACCCATATCTACTACCCACACAAACGGGAAGAGAAGAAAAAAAATACAATATTTACTATTCACACAAACGGACGCGAACGTATAAATACACCATACTTGCTATCCAAATAAACGTTTGCGAACGCATACGAACGTGAAAGCATAAAACACACACACATATACTATTTACACCAACGAACGAGAATGCATAAAACACACACATATTTACTATCCTCAACAACGAACGAGAATGCATAAAACACACACCTATATACTATCCTCACCAACGAATGAGAAAACGTAAAACACACATCTATTTACTATCCACACCAACGGACGAGAATGCATAAAAAACACTAATATCTACTATCAGAACAAACGGGAGTAGATGAAAGAACACACCCATTTCTACTATCCACACAAACGGGAAGAGAAGAAAAAACATACAATATTTACTTTCCACACAAACGGACGCGAACGTATAACACACCATACTTAATACCCAAACAAACGTACGAGAACGTATACCAACGCGAAAGCATAAAATACACACACATATACTATCCACACCATCGAACGAGAATGCACAGAACAAACACCTATTTACTATCCTCACCAACGTACGAAAATACATAAAACACACACCTATTTACTATCCTCACCAACGAATGAGAAAGCATAAAAAACACACCTATTTACTATCCTCACCAACGTACGCGAAAGCATAAAATATACACACATATCCTATGCACACCAACGAGCGAGAATGCATCAAACACACACCTATTTCCTATCCTCACCAACGAATGAGAAAGCATAAAACACTCACCTATCTACTATCCACAGCACGTACGAGAATGCATAAAACACACACCTATTTACTATCCACACCACGAACGAGAATGCATGAAACACACACACACATATATTATCCGCACCAACGAACGGAAATGCATCAAACACACACCTATTTAATATCCTCACCAACGCTTGAGAAAGCATAAAACACACACCTATTTACTATCCACACAAACGAATGAGAATGTAAAAAACACACCCATATCTACTATCCACACAAACGGGAAGAGAAGAAAACACAACCACTATTTATTATTCACACACACGGACCCGAACGTATAAACACACAATACTTACTATCCAAACAAACTCATGAGAACGCATACGGACACGAAAGCATAAAGCACACACACACATATACTATCTACACCAACGAACGAGAATGCATAAAACACACACCTATTTCCTATCCACACCAACGTACGAGAATGCATTAAACACACACTTATTTACTATTATCACCAACGAATGAGAAAGCATCAAATACATAACTATTTACTATCCACGCCACCGAACGCGAAAGAATAAAACATACACACATATACTATCCACACCACGAAACAGAATGCATAAAACACATTCCTATTTACTATCCACAACAACGAATGAGAATGCATAAAACACACACCTATTTACTATCCTCACCAACGAATGAGAAAGCATCAAACACATAACTTTTTACTATCTACACCAACGACCGCGAAATCATAAAACATACACACATAAACTATCCACACCAACGAAAGAGAATACACAAAACACCAAATTATTTACTATCCTCACCAACGAATGAGGAAGCATAAAACACACAACTATTTACTATCCTCACCAAATTAATGAGAATGCATAAAACACACCCATAACTACTATCCACACAAACGGGAAGACAGAAAAAACCATACCCATATCTACCATCCACACAAACTAGAAGAAAAGACAAAACACACCCATATCTACTATCCACACAAACATACAATATTTACTATCCACTCACACGAATTAGAAAGAATCAAACACACACCTATTTGCTATCCTCACCAATGAACGAGAATACATAAAACATACAATATTTACTATCCACACCAACGAATGAGAAAGCGTAAAACACACACCTGTTTACTATCCACACCAACGTAAGAGAATGATTAAAACACACACCGATCACTATCCACACCAAGGAAGGAGAATGCATAAAACATACCATATTTATTATCCTCACCAACGAATGAGAAAGCATAAAACACACAACTATTTACTATCCACACCAACGCAAGAGAATGCATAAAACACACCCATATCTGCCATCCACACAAACTTGTAGAAAAGAAAAAACACCCATATCTACCATCCACACCAACGGGAAGCGAAGAGAAAACACACCTATATATACTATCCACACAAACGGAAAGAGTAGAAAAAACATACAATATTTACTATCCACACAAAGGGCGCGACGTATAAACACACCATACTTACTATCCAAACAAAGGTACGAGAACGCGTACGAGCGCGAAAGCATAAAACACACACACACATACTATCCACACCAACGAACGAGAATCCATAAAACACACACCTATTTAATATCCTCACCAACGAATGAGAAAGCATAAAACACACACCTATTTACTATCCACACCAACGAACGGGAAAGCATAAAATATACACACATATACTATCCACACCAACGTATGAGAATGCATTAAAGATGCCATATTTACTATCCTCACCAACGAATGAGAAAGCATAAAACACACACCTATTTACTCTCCTCACCACGAACACGAATGCATAAAACTGGTCATCAAAATTTATAGCCCTACGTAGACCGTAATGTTAAAAACAGGTCCCAGCACTATGGCCTAAAAAAATTTATAGCCCCACTTAGACCTCTATGTTAAAAAACGTTCCCGGCACTATAGCCCCAAAATTTATAGCCTCACGTAGACCTCTATGTTAAATTTGGAGAGTTGTACCGTAGCCTCAAGATTTATAGCCTCACGTAGACTTCTATGTTAAATTTGATCGTTTTCACTATAGCTTCAAGATTTATAGCCTCACGGGACCCTACTTTGTACCCTATAGACAAGGGAAATTGAACATGGGGAAATATTGGGCCTGTCTAGCGACAAAATAATATTGGGCCTGTCTAGCGACAAAAATATTGGGCCTGTATAGCAACAAGAGGAATGGAAAAGGTAGGGTCTATTTTTACCTACAATGTTTGGTCAATTTCTGTTTAAAAGCCCTTGTATGTATTTATAGCTACAACCTTTGGAAAACCCAAGTCTATATTTATAGCCTCAAAAATTTCTAGCTTTAGTGACGTCACTGAACTGGCTGAACTGAATACGCGATACTGTAGGCAGGTGACATGAATTTGATAGGGATAAAGGGAGTTTTAAAGGGACAAACAAAGACCAACACTTGCACATACACGCACTCCAAACGTTATGTGTTACCTTAGAATGCAAGAGTTAAAGATGAAATTTCATAAAATAAGCTATCCTTTACACTACAGAAATATTATCCATCACATCACCATGCTATCCAACATATCATACTCACTGTCCAAAATACCTTGTGTTCGCTTAGAATGTAAGAGAACGAGATGAAAGCTCACAAAATATCTATCCCTTACGCCACAAAAATACTATCCATTACACTAACTATACCATCCATTATATCATACTCACTATTCAAACACCCAATATTATCTTGAAATTTAAGAGAAGGAGATAAAATCTCACGAAATAGACTATCTCTTACACTACCAAAAATTCGTGTTCGCTTCAGTCCTTCGCTCCATGTTAATGTCTAACAGCCATTTGGCATCACGTGACATGTTTGTGTATATGTGTTTGGGGGTTGGGGACAACCCCCAAACACATATACACAAACAGCCACGTGAATTGGGGCTGTTTCTTCCATTAACATGTCGCCCAGTCCTTACACTTCTCACGAATAACGTTGATGTTGACGCTTTTAGATCTTCTTGTCGAACCGAACACGAACGCGAATCACATTTTTCATTTAGATTTTCCATGCGCCAAATTTCATAGCGCATGCGCATGACGTCACAAATATGAAATCATTCGTGTTCGTGCTTCCTGTCAACATCAATGTCCTTCGTTCAAAGTGTTACACACTCATTACTATAAATAGGACCCACTTTAATACACTCATTAAACCTAACTGCTCTCTATACACAAGCCATCAGCCAATCAGCAGTACTAAAAAAAAGTACCGTGACGTCATGCCACCAGTGTCATTTCTATATAAAGTTTGAATCATTCGCGATCGTGTTTGTGTATAGCAAGTACCATGACGTCATGCCACCTGTGTCATTTCTATATAAAGTTTGAATCAATCGCGTTCGTGTTTGTGTATAGTAAGTACCGTGGCGTCATGCCACCTGTATCGTTTCTATATAAAGTTTAAATCATTCGCGTTCGTATTTGTGGAAATTGTAATATTATACCCAAATTATACAACTGACTAAAAAAATTTTTAGATAAGAGAATAATGTTTTCGTGAGTTTAAAGATAAATTATACAATCGAATAAACTTTTTTAGACAAGAAAGAATAAATCTTTTCGAGGCAGTGGAGTGGCCCTGAAAAGGGCCTTTGGGTTCTTTTTCTTCTATTGGCTCCATTTCTTCCAACAGCTCTTCACTTTTCCAATGATTCCTTTCTTCTTCTTTTTCTTTTCTTCCTCTGGAATCCAGTCAGGATGTCCCATCTCTCTAAACTTTTCCTGTACCTTCATCCAGTTTTGATTTAGTCTTTCAAAGTCCTCTTTTCTCTTTCTGTTTTCCTTCTCCTTTTCCTCTTTTACCCATGTGTCTCTGATTTTCGTTACCTCTTCTTTCATCACTTTTCACATTAGCTCTTCAGATTTCCTTAATTTCTCTAATCCCCACAGGACAAAAGACCCCTCCGTAAAATTTGCTCGCTCTTCTAAAAAGCACCTCACTTGGATGACATTATCAAGTGCGTCCTTCAATGTCCCCACTCTCACATATTTACGATGGATAAAGCCTCTTATTTTTTCCACCTCCTCTTCTATCATTCCTGCCACCTGATCCCTGGCTACGTCCAGCAAACTTATCATTCTCTCCTTGTTGCTTGCCATTTTTTATATTCAGCGTTGAATGGTGCGAATGACGAACGCAATGCTTTTATAAACTTCAAGCACGGACGTGAACAAAAACATCCCTTACACTCACTTCACATATTATTTACGATCCACACCAACGAACGAGAATGCATAAAACACACACCTATTTACTATCCACACCAACGAAAGAGAATGCAGAAAACACACACCTATTTAATATCCACACCAACGAAAGAGAATGCAGAAAACACACACCTATTTAATATCCACACATACGAATGAGAAAGCATAAAACACACACCTATTTACTATCCACACCATCGTACGAGAATGCATAAAACACACATACATATATTATCCACACCAACGAACGAGAATGCACAAAACACACACCTATTTACTATCCTCACCAACGGATGCGAAAGCATAAAACACACACCTATGTACTATCCACACAAACGAATGAGAATGCAAAAAACACACACATATATTCTTTCCACACAAACGGGAAGAGAACGCATAAAACACACATATATACTATCCACACAAACGGGAAGAGAAGTAAAAACACACCCATATCTGCTATCCACACAAACGGGAAGAAAAGAAAAAACACATCCATATCTACTATCCACCCAAACGGGAAGAGAAGAAAAAACATACAATATTTACTATTCACACACACGGACGCGAACGTATAAACACACCATACTTACTATCCAAACAAACGTACGAGAGCGCATACAAACGCGAAAGCATAAAACACACACACACATACTATCTACACCATCGAACGAGAATGCATAAAATATACACCTATTTACTATCCTCACCAACGTAAGAGAATGCATAAAACACACACCTATTTACTATCCTTACCAACGAATGAGAAAGCATAAAACCCACACGTATTTACTATCCACACCAACGAACGCGAAAACATAAAACATACACACATATACTATCCTCACAACGAACGAGAATGCATAAAACATACTAAATTTACTATCCTCACCAACGGACGAGAATGCGTAAAACACACACCTATTTACTATCCTCATCAACGAATGAGAAAGTATAAAACACACACCTATTTGCTATCCACACCAACGTACGAGAATGCATGAAACACACCCATATCTTCTATCAACACAAACGGGAAGAGATGAAAAAACACATCCGTATCTACTATCCACACAAACGGGAGGAGAAGAAAAAACACACCCATGTCTACTATCCACACAAACGGGAAGAGAAGAAAAAGCATACAATATTTACTATCCACTCAAACGGACGCGAACATATAAACACACCATACTTACTATCCAAACAAACGTACGAGAACGCATACGAACGCGAAAGCATAAAACACACACACATATACTATCCACACCAACGTACAAGAATGCATAAAACACACACCTATTTGCTATCCTCACCAACGAATGAGAAAGCATAAAACACACACCTACGTAATATCCACACCAACGAACGCGAAAGCATAAAACATATACACATATAATATCCTCACCAACGTACGAGAATGCATAAAACACACACCTATTTACTATCCTCACCAACGAATGAGAAAGCATGAAACACACACCTATTTACTATCCACACCAACGTAGGAGAATGCATAAAACACACCCATATCTACTATCCATACAAACGGGAAGAGAAGAAAAAACACACCCATATCTGCTATCCACACAAACGGGAAGAGTAGAAGAAACACACCCATATCTACTATCCACATAAACGGGAAGAGAACAAAAAACATAAAATATTTACTATCCACACAAACGGACGCGAACATATAAACACACCATACTTACTATCCAAACAAACGTACGAGAACGCATACGAACGCGAAAGCATAAAACACACACATATACTATCCACACCAACGAACGAGAATCCATAAAACACACACCTATTTACTATCCTCACCAACGAATGAGAAAGCATAAAACACACACCTATTTACTATCCACACCAGCGAACGCGAAAGCATAAAACATACACACCAACGAACGAGAATGAAATAAACATATCATATTTGTTAAAAAAAATTTTAGTTGTTGTATAATTTATGTTTAACTCCCAAAAACATGATTCTCTTACTTAAAAATTTTTTTAGTCAGTTGTATAATTTGGGTATAATATTATAATATCCACAAAAACGAACGCGAATGATTCAAACTTTATATAGAAATGACACAGGTGGCATGACGTCACGATACTTGCTACATTGTTGCACGTGTCCAGTACCGTGATGTCACCCTACCTGTTCCATTCCTATTGTTCCCATACTTTTCCTTTTTCTTTCTTTCCAATTGTGATAAACACAATTGTCTTCTGGACCTTTCTTATCATAACTTAACTTAACTCCTCGGAACTTTCCGGCATCATATAAATAAACATTACAAAATCTAAATACTTATCTTCCAATTCTACATTCTGCATTCCCCATATATAAAAACAAATTCCATTGACATAATGAAATGCAAATGCCGAATTGTAGAATCATAATATCTACTTTAATTTTGTAATAAAATAAACTAACTAATTAACATGCAAAATACACTAAAATATCAACGTTACTTTTAATTAAAATCAATACCTATTATCTCCCTTTACTTAACACTACTTATCTCCCTTTAAACAAAATATAATAATAATACTCTTTAAAAAACAATAAGACAAAAAATTTATTGATATAATTATCATATACTATAAATAAACTTTATCTTTATTACTTAAACAACTTAATCTATAAAACTCTATATAAAAAAAATACATAAAACCAAAAAATAATTTAATTAAACTATAAATATCTCCTACATATCACGCATGACAATACATATGTATATAGAAATATACATATACATGAAAACTAAAATCAAAATATAAACAATCACGAAACATTCGTGATTCTACATAATATAATAAAAGGAAAACAAAATAAAATCAGACACTGATGGCTGATACAAAATGCATAAATTTAAAACAGCATAGAACGATTGTGTGTTTGTTTCTTTCCATAACTAAAAAGCTTATCCCTTTAAAAAAAAGTGTGTGCTTGTCTACCCTCCGTACGAAACATTGGCTGATTTTTTATAGTTTCTGTTTTTAGTACTGGTGATTGGATGAAGGCTTGTGTATAGAGAGGCTGTTTGTGTATATGTGTTTGGGGGTTGTCCCCAACCCCCAGACACATATACACAAACATGCCACGTGATGCCAAATGGCTGTTAGACATTAACATGGAGCGAAGGACTGAAGCGAACACGAGATTTTGGTAGTGTAAGAGATAGTCTATTTTGTGAGATTTTATCTCCTTCTCTTAAATTTTAAGATAACATTGGGTGTTTGAATAGTGAGTATGATATAATGGATGGTATAGTGAGTGTAATGGATAATATTTTTGTGGCGTAAGGGATAGATATTTTGTGAGCTTTCATCTCCTTCTCTTACATTCTAAGCGAACACATGGCATTTGTTTGTAAGGGTAGGTATGTATATATGGCCTACATGTATATAAGTTAGTTGTATATCAGTAATATGGTAGAAGCCAGCAGCCATTAGCTGTATAAAACAGTGGCTGATAAAATTGTAGTTACTGATTTTATTACGGCTGATGGCTGATGGCTGATGTGTTGAGAGCAGTTAGGTTTAATAACTGTATTAAAGCTGGTGCTATTTATAGTAATGAGGTCTTTACACTTTAATGAATGACAATGATGTTGACGGGAAGCACGAACATGAACACGAATGACGTCATATTTGTGACGTCATGCGTATGCGCTATAAAATTTGGCGCATGGAAAATCTAACTGGAAAATGTGATTCGCGTTCGTGTTCGGCTGTTGCCATTACTCCCCTAGTGTTGAGTAAAGTGACGTCATTGATGCTGGAAAGTTTGAGACTATAAATATAGACTTGGGTTTTCCACAGGTTGTAGCTATAAATAGATACTAGGTTAGTTCATAGGACTTTCCTACAAGATGAGATTATAAATAGATAGTAGGGTTTTCCTTAGGAATTTACCACAAGTTGTAGCTTAAAGTAAATACTAGGTTTTTCCAAAAAAGAATTTCCTACCAGTGGTGACTATAAATAGATACTAGCGTTTTAACACATAGTATTTTTGGGCAGTGTAAGAGATAGCCTATTTTGTGACATTTTATCTCCTTCTCTTGTATTTTAATATAACACTGCATATTTGAATAGTGAGTATGATATAATGGATGGTATAGTGAGTGTAATGGATAGTATTTTTGTGGCGTAAAGGATAGATATTTTGTGAGCTTTCATCTCCTTCTCTTACATTCTAAGCGAACACACGGCATTTGTTTGTAAGGGTAGGTATGTATATATGGCCTACATGTATATAAGTTAGTTGTATATCAGTAATATGGTAGAAGCCAGCAGCCATTAGCTGTATAAAACAGTGGCTGATAAAATTGTAATTACTGATTTTATTACGGCTGATGGCCGATGGCTGATGTGTTGAGAGCAGTTAGGTTTAATAACTGTATTAAAGCTGGTGCTATTTATAGTAATGAGGTCTTTACACTATGATGAATGACAATGATGTTAACGGGAAGCACGAACATGAACACGAATGACGTCATATTTGTGACGTCATGTGCATGCACTATAAAATTTGGCGCATGGAAAATCTAGCTGGAAAATGTGATTCGCGTTCGTGTTCGGCTGTTGCCATTATTACCCTAGTGTTGAGTAAAGTGACGTTATTGATGCTGGAAAGTTTGAGACCATAATATAGACTTCGGTTTACCACAGGTTGTAGCTATAAATAGACACTAGGTCTAAATGAAAAATGTGATTCGCGTTCGTGTTCGGCTGTTGCCATTACTCCCCTAGTGTTGAGTAAAGTGACGACTATAAATATAGACTTGGGTTTTCCACAGGTTGTAGCTATAAATAGATGAAAGGATGAGAAAAAGAAGAAAAATGTACTGTAGAAGATGAGGTGCTTGTGGAGAAGAAGAAGGGAGGAAAGTAGAAGAAAACTAAACGACCCCATTCAGGGCCACTCATATGTCTCGAAAAGATATTTATTCTCACTTTGCCTAAAAAAAATCTATTCCATTGTATAATTTATCTTTTAACTCACAAAAACATTATTCTCTTATCTAAAAAAATTTTTTAGTCAGTTGTATAATTCGGGGATAATATTATAATATCCACAAACACGAAAGCGAATGATTCAAACTTTATATAGAAATGACACAGGTGGCATGACGTCACGGTACTTGCTATACACAAACACGAACGCGAATGATTCGAACTTTATATAGAAATGACACAGGTGGCATGACGTCACGGTACATCTTTTAGTACTGCTGATTGGCTGATGGCTTGTGTATAGAGAGCAGTTAGGTTTAATGAGTGTATTAAAGTGGTGCTATTTATAGTAATGAGTGTGTAACACTTTGAACGAAGGACATTGATGTTGACGGGAAACACGAACACGAATGACTTCATATTTGTGACGTTATGCGCATGCGCTATAAAATTTGGCGCATGGAAAATCTAAATAAAAAATGTGATTCGCGTTCGTGTTCGGTTCGACAAGAAGATCTAAAAGCGTCAACATCAATGTCATTCGTGAGAAGTGTAAGGACTGGGCGACATGTTAATGGAAGAAACAGCCCCGGTTCACGTGGCTGTTTGTGTATATGTGTTTCGGGGTTGTCCCCAACCCCCAAACACATATACACAAACATGTTACGTGATGCCAAATGGCTGTTAGACATTAACATGGAGCGAAGGACTGAAGCGAACACGAATTTTTGGTAGTGTAAGATTTTTTACATTTTGCCGACGACATTGATGGACTAGCAGGAAATGAGCAAGAACCAGCTAGCTTAGTAGAGAGCCTCGACAAAACCTCTTCAGCCTACGGCATAGAAATCAGTGCATAGAAGACCAAAACGATGACCAACAACGCCAGTGGCATCAGCACTGACATCAGGGTCCAAGGTACGAAGCTAGAGACAGTCCACAGCTTAAAGTATTTGGGGACAATTGTAACAGATGAAGGATCGAAGCCTGAAGTACTCTAGGATTGCGTAGACATCAGCAGCGCTGACAAAACTGAAACCCATCTGGATCGACAAGAACATCGCACTCAGTTCAAAGGCCAGACTGATGTCTCCACATTTCTCTATGCCTGTGAATCATGGACCATAACAGCTGACTTAGAGAAGGGAATACATGCCACAGAGATGAGATGCTTCCGAAAGATCCTTGGCGTCTCATACAAAGACCATGTCACCATTGAAGAAATACGACAAAGGATCAGACAAGCCATTGGGCCTCACGAAGACCTCCTGACCACAGTGAAAAAACGTAAACTGCAGTGGTATGGGCCTGTCTCACGATCATCAGGACTTGCCAAGACAATCCTGCAAGATACTGTACATGGAACAAGAAAGAGAGACAGACAGAGAAAGAGGTGGGAAGACAACATTCGAGAGTGGACAGGCTTGACACTGAGCGACTCACTGAGAAAGACGGAACATCGAGACGAATGGAGGAGGCTGGTTGTTCGGTCTTGTACGGTGCCCCAACGGTCTACCAGACTACGGGACTGATGATGATGATGATGATCATTGTTAACAATGTAGATAAATCCCAAGAAAAGTGCACACATATCGTTAGGACGAACCATATTCTTGTAGGTTAATTGGTGTAATTTCTCTTTCAAGGTTTCAATCCAACCCAAATTTCTTTTCTCTCTCACTCCACATTTCTGCGTAGTTTGTCCGTTATGCATGAGAGGGGACGGGGGAAACAGAAAGCAGAAAGGATTGCAATGAAGATGTGTACCATATTAAATTCATTTAGAAAACGAGGATTATTAATACTTTTCATTGTTATTTTCATACGTCACTAATGATTAATGTGTGGAAATTGATCATTGATCTAGAATCAACTGCACACGGTCTCGAGAATGTTGATATATGCGTATTATTTCGCCATGGGCGGATCACAACTTGATATATCAATAGTATTGGTATATCAAAGTGCTTCATACCAACACTTTAAATGCCATGTTATTTTTCATGTGTGTGGTATAAATATCGAATATATGTATAGTATGTACGCTGTATCAATGATATACCACGAGATGTATAAATTTTTCATTACAAGGAAACGAGGCTTGCCGAGTTTCCTTTTAATGAAAAATGTATAGAACGAGTGGTATATCAATGATAGAGCGTACATACTATACATATATTTTATTTATATCACATACAAATATATATATTTGCCCTTTGAACGGAGTTAAGATTTACTACAGGCAGCTGTGTATCGTCCGAGTGACTGAACTCCTCACATCCCCGAGTGGGTCCGCTACAAAATGTAGTTCTATGCCTTTCGTGGCTATTCACAATCACCTTTGCATATTAATAAGTTGATTGTTTTCTTTTCTTAGTTTCTATTTTTCTTCACATTGATTAAATCAATATAGTACACACTTACGACTTAGACATGAAAAATGGTTTTAATGAAGAAAGTAGAGCACTGGCAACACTTGGTTACCTACTCCATTAACATGAACGCTAAACCATTCAGGTACCGGCGCATGGAAATTTATTTGGAATAGACACTAAGCCAAATGACGAACCAACAAGAGGTAATTACAATATTTTAATATATTTACAGTTGATCAAAGTCATTGTTCTGCTTTAATAACAGTACTATCAATCCTAAAACTCTCCCCCCCCCCCTTTGGTCGGTTTTGACTGTCAAACTAAAACTCTCTCTCTCTCTCTCTCTCTCTC
>JAECUM010053015.1:0-14273 GCA_016617855.1 Megalonaias nervosa
GAGAGAGAGAGAGAGAGAGAGAGAGAGAGAGAGAGAGAGAGAGAGAGAGAGAGAGAGAGAGAGAGAAATTAAATTCATAGCTGAAGAGACGATCTCAAGTTCGAGATAAAAAGGGAGAATAATTATACAAATTTTGTATCCATATCCACATTTAGTAAATACATCGTATGTTCATTGGATGAATATATTCATCTGCCATCATAACTGTAGCTGTACACACACACACACACACGCACACACACACACACACGCACACACACACACACAGCAAAATCGTATAATTTTATGAAAACTGATAGGCGCTGAAATAGAGTTTCTGTTATAATCTTTTTTAGTTGATGTACAAATGACAAAACATTCTATAAATGATTTCTTATTCAATGCAATATTTTAAGAGATAACAGAATGATGTGATCATAACTTCAACGTTCATTTGCAACACAGGTATGAAAAGAAAAACATGTAACATTGCATGGAGAAACAGAAATTACTCTCCCGTATAAAAATCAGAGTCGAAATAAAGACTTTCCTAGCGATCATTTTTGTATCAACGCATTTCTTTAGTGTTATCAAAATGTTTGCTTATTTAGTTACAGAAATATACTACCTCTTAGTTTCGTTCTGTATTATCATGGGTTTTCTTTTTCACATGGTTGCAATTGCAAAAGGCATTGTTCTGCATGTAGAAATTTTCTTGAAAACGCATTGACGTTTGGAAAGGCCTCAGTTCGATAGGTAGATTTTATATTGCTTTCAAATAAACACAATACTTCATTCTTTGTGTACAGATTTTCCACGCAAGGCGCCAAAACGTGTTCCAGTAAACGAAAGTTACAATGCTGAACACCCAAAGGTATATATTTCTCGTCCAATGGATGTTTTAACACTTCTTCGAAAGGACGTTAGACAATAAACACCGGTGAAGTTTACACTCACACAGTGAACGGGCATGTAAAACTAACGAACGCCCCACCACCAAATATATTTGATTTCAAGCATAATATTATAGTAGATGAACCTGCTCTTTTGTACGTCCACCTTTATATTAAAAAGTTCTATCCAATTTTAAGGGAAATAGATTATATTCACCTTAGAATAGTCATTTTTGTGATTTTAGTTTATGATATATTCGCACCGTAAGCGATGTAGTAGTTATTTAAATACAACATCAACGTATCAAACACTGTAGTTTCATTGATTTTTGTCTATATCAGTTTCCGTGGTTATTGGAAAGAAAGGCATTTTCATACTTACTGTATGAGAACGAATAAATAATTGTTCCTTGGTTCTTTAAATTCGCTGCTTGTACGAAATCATTGTATTGATACATGTAGGAAGTTTTCAATGAGTCGTTTTGAAAAGCGTGTACCCCACATGCAACAAGGAAACATCATGAAAGCATGATCAACAAAAATATTCGTGATTTCGTATTGAACTTTAAGTATATTATATGAACTTTAAATATAATACATGTTGAAAAATAGATTTTAAAAATCTTTTAAAGTTTTTTTTTTTTTTTTTCTCACAAGAAAGCGTTGAAAAAACTGGGCGACACTACCATTTTCTTCGGGTTGTTCCATACAACTGAGAGATACCTACTGTCTTTATTTAGCACAATCACAGGCCTGATAAGGCACCAATTTCTTTTGTTAAGTATGACGTTAATCTTCAGTATTTACTGAGATAACACACCGTATTTTAATCTCTGTATGGTAATTAATTTCAAGAATAGTTTTGGAAGCAATTATAATAGTACTGGAACTAAGCTGAATTTTGAAATAAAACACGCGTCTTTGCTGCATTATGTATTAAAAAAGTCGATGCCGTATCCCATGACGTATATACCCACAAATCAGCAACCGTTAGTCTTAAAATAGGTAACTCATAACACATCAGTGTGTAGCTTTTGTGGATAAATACGTCGATTTGGATTAAGTGTGGCAACAACTGCAGAATCATCAATCCCACGACTGATGACAAATGGCACATGTCCATGTTAAAACCAAATGTAGGATCTACATACGTGTGTATTAGCTATTGCTGCTAGATGACCTCAGCATTGGGACCTACTATATTAACCATAATGCGATTTGACTGATTTTTGTGCAAGAATAGGACACATGCATTCTCCGCAATATGAAGTGACTCCCAGAGCAGATTCTTTATTGTAGCCAGCTTAGCTAAACAAGGGTAATATATTTTCTAATGTTTATAACGTACTTGCAAAGTCAGACGAATTGTAAAATTGCTGGCATTTTAAATCTATATATTGAATTTATGCAAAAGATTTTTGTCAAAATATCAATTCACCCATTGCTCATTTAATCATTCAGCTTGTTTACTTCGCGACATACAGACCTACATTATGCAATGGTTTATTATCGTAACAGTTCAATAATTTATCTCACTCGCATATTGATAGTCGTACAGGCAAAACATTTTGATTTTATTTCTTCTCGAAGTTTTATCAAGAGATGTATGATTAATATTTTTTTTTTTATTCAGAATAGTTTGTAGATGACTTTTAGTTGAGACCTCTTCATGATAAATGTCAGTTAGGAACCTAATTTTATCTTCATTTTATGACAAATGTCTTGCTTACATATATAGAGCTGAATTTTATAAAGTAAAAGTCATTTTTTGCTGCTAATTAAGCACCTTAAATATGACAACAGAAACTAAGTTCGAATGAAAATAAATCTTAGCGACGTGGATGTTGTCTTAGTATTGTGTAGCATGAAATAATAAAGACGGAAATTATGCGTATAACAAAGACTGTTCTACTGTTTCTATCATAATGACAAAGAATTGTTATTCTGCTATGTTTTCAATACTACCACTACTACTACTACTACTACTACTACTACTACTACTACTAATAATAATAATAATAATAATAACTCTTGTTATGGTACTGCTTTCCATCATTAAAACAAAGGCTTGTTACTGTACCATGTTTATCATCATAACAACAAAGACTCTCGTCGTTATAATTATGTTTTCCATCATAAGTGGTTTTATCTGTCACGTGCCAATAAGCTGTCCGTTATTATTTCCTTTGAAATTCTGGGGGCAGTTACGTCAGCTGTTTTTCCCAGAATTTTGTTGCTACTCCCGATTAGAAAGAATGCTAACTGAACAGTGTCCCTTCTTAGTTTGCATTATCTGCTCAGATTGTTGAACACATAGCCAAATTTTAGGAAAATGTGAAAAAAATATTAGAAAGTTTGATCATATATTTGATTTAATATGGTAAAGAATATTTCACATTATGGAAAAGCATTTTACCTCAAATAATATTTACTAGAAAACAATTAATTAATTAATTAATTAATTAATTAATTAATTAATTATAATAATAATAATAATAATAATAAAATAATAATAATAATAATAATAATAATAATAATAATAATAGGCAACGTTGATTAGAACTTACGATGCACTAGTACTACAACTACTACTACTACTACCACTACTACTACTACTACTACTACTACTACTACTAATAATATCAATTATTATTTAACGATTGCTTTTCATTTTTTGAGAAGTAACAATAGTTATTTTCAGCTTTTGTTCATAAATAACCTATTATATAGGCTAAACTGAGGCAACGAGCACTCAAACGCACTCAAAACAACTACTTTGGCCAATTGCTCGAATTTACGATCTATCAGCTTCGAGTTGAAGGTTTTTACTGACTAAGTTATCCCAATCATCAAAGTAAATTTAGTCCATGAATAAACATTTTTCATATAGTCTTCTTTGAAATGCACGAACGTTTAATTTAATATTTTCCCTGAAGCCAAATTTCTACAACAATCGGGTAAAATATATGGCAAAATATCATAGAAGTGTCGCTTTTGGCAATGTTTACCACTCCATATTTAATATATCTCAAATTTCACAGCCTCCGTACTTACATCTGTTACATATTTCTAAAGCTACTGATGTTAGTATGGAAAGGTTTTAGAAGTTCACGTAACACTTGATACAAAAAGATATATGCTTGGGTCACGGATTATATGTACTTTTATAGCAGATAGTTTACACTCATATGTATGAAAGGAACATTTTCACAAGGTGTAGTACTACATACATATCTGTTTCATCATACATGGTTGATCTGACTTTCGATCCTGATGTCCGATATGTATTTGAGTATGGCAGACCCAGGCCAGAACTACTTAGGTTTTTTTCATAAAACTTTTACAGATATAATTTGCCTTGAAATCCATTGATAAATTTTAAAATACTCTGAAAGTTTAACAGAGGGATATGTAAGAAAAAAAACTACATTTCTTGTGTTCCAAGTCCAGGGAAAGAGCTTATATCGATATCGGTATTAATACATTTCATCAGTTACACCATCTAAACATAGAAACAAAAACCTAATTTTAATGAATTTTCAGATTAGATGATTGGTATATGATATTACAAATCACAAATGTTTATGATGATTTCTTTTATATTAAAAAATGATCATAACATCTGGTATAAATTTGTCATGCTTTTTTTTATGTAACGCCTACGAAAACATTCTCATTACATCCTTCTGCAAGACACTCATATTTGCGAAAGTCCCCGATTCTGTCCCGTAATAGTTTACAACCGCATATCAGTACTGAATAAACTGTATCCTACAAACCATTACACGTCGAGGAAAATGTCGTCTTTTATATATTTAACGGTCAATTATATCATATACTGTCTGCAATTTACTTTTAACAGAAATTGGAAGCATAGACGAAATTAATCATCATTTCATCACCGCTCTGTTGATCTAACTGGTACGATTGTCTCATTAACCTGTTGAACAGAATTTACATAAATTCAAAACTTCAATAAAAATTTATTACAGATTTTTCGTTGTTTATGAAGCGTACAGTAATACTTCACGTACTGGGGTATACATCAGTTTAAGATTTTACATTATTTGCGGCAATAAAACTGAATTAATTGGACCTTAATCTTCAAAGACAGTGAACTGGAAGTTTCCCAAAATATTGAGGATACAAGCTTTACTTTCATAATTGACACAACTCGAACACACACACACACACACACACACGCACACTTTAATATTTAAGGAGAACATGTGTCAATTAATGCTCATGATTACTTCGAAATCATTGATAATCAAACTTTGAACAGTAATTGAAAATCATTACCAACATGATTTAGTTTTATGAACTATGCATGGAGATTTCGTGAGAGTAGAGAAGAAATGTTTCATCTATCAATATACATTGAGTCATTTCCTGCATCCCGCATGACTGTCCGCATGACACCAAGGAAAATTGGAGACGAGTGGAACAAACGGAATATATTTTAGCTGTCGGAAATATGAGTGATTTTGTGTGTAAGAGCAGAGTGGCTTTAAAGCTGGGTGATATTTCATAGCTAATCTTCAATGAAAACGTGAGATCTGAATTTAAAGATAACACCAACCCACCAAATCCTTAATGAATGTTAATCATTTGTTGGGGCTGAAATGAAAAGATAGCAAAATAAACTTAAATTTAGAACGAATGAAATAGAGGAGTTTATATTTGATATTGATTAAATCTTCGGTCAGTACAATATTGGAAAGTACATAGCAATCAAAATTAGTGTTGATACTGAATAACAATCGCACACAGCGATATTTGTTCCCTTAGAAATGATACTGTTTATTTCTAGTTCTTGTGCACATTTGAATGTCCGATATATTTGTTTTCGCTCAACACCATATATCGAATATCTTCTTTTTTCTTTTCATGGTTTGGGGGGGGGGGGGTCTTCACGAAGAAATCGTTCACAAAGCTGTTCATCATAGGCTTCGCCTCGATGGATATACAGCTATCTGTGTCGATCCTACAGTCTTTTACTCTACTGTTCACTGGGCACTATTCCATGCGTTTAAATTATCTGGTTTGACTGTATGTTGATTATCGTTTGAATGTAAAAAATAATATTATATAAATGTAAAGTACCCCAAACAATAATAATAAATAAATAAATAAATAAATAAATTTAAATAGGTTCCTTTAAAAAAAACTAGAAGACAAAATCAACTTACCTTTGTGGCTGTGACAGGTCAACAGAAATGTCAAACACGTCACAATATATAAATTTCCTAGTATTACATTCATGCCTTTAAATCACGCAGAATATTGATCCTAATGAACAGATTGAACAATTATTAAATAAGAAAAGTGAATCAAGTATCCATTACGACACTGATGCTACTGTTGTGCTCTGTTCCTTACGGCACAACCGGTGTTATATGTACTAATAAACGGAGGATCTTGTAAAATACTAATCAATGGATGAGTTATCTTTGTCTGAATCTCTGCAAACGCGAAGGAAGTCTGAACGAATCAATAACAGCGTAAATAAATTCCAAACGTATTTGAACAACCGTGTAATCGTAAGCTTTATTCCATAAATCGTGCTACAAGCGACTTATTGAAGATAAAAAGAAGATATTAAATTGACTTCTGGTGAGAAAGTCCAAAATGTTTATGTGCCTCAAATCTTGAAAACTGTGTCTAAATAGATATTACAGAGGTCTATTTTTATATTGAAAATCAATACTATTATTACTGTATTGTATTGTTTACAAGTTCCGATGAAATAAAAGTGTGGTCAAAGCTAGGTGTGTTACAAAATAACACTTAAGAGAATAAAAATGTTCAGTTGTCAGTTACAAGCATCAGGACACATCCTGCAATGTTTGAGAAAAGGTAAAGATTTATGGATACATTCAATGATGATAACACATAAATAATCATAGTTAATCCCAAATACAAGAATCTTGTAATAGTACTGTACGAAGAAGGAATTACATGCATGATGTGAGTAAATATACAAATTTGTATTTAGCTACACTTATAGCACAATTCAAAATTCTCGTTAACTTTGCGAAATCTATAACGATTTAACAAAACAGGTAGATTGAAAAAATTAAAACAAAGTTCAAATAAAAAGTAGCATATGGTGACGCGGTATATGAAGTAGCTATTTTTAATCAACCAAAGGAATCCTAAATTTTTCATAATCTGAAATCGTTCTAACATTTGAAAGAATTAAAAACACGTTGCAAATCGTTGAAAAAATTGCAGTTTTGGATGGATTTCCGGTTGAATTGTTGATAATACCTAAAAGACAATTTGTCAAGCGTGACCTATTCTCTATATGCTTTCATCTCGTGTCAAGCATTACCTATTCTCTGGATGCGTTCATCTCATTTTTAATGGCTGAAAATCAACAGTATTTAAGGCATATTTTTTTTTACTAACCTGAAAGTACAATCAATTTAGAAAATAAACTAATGAGGACAGAAACAAAAATAAAATACGCCGAAGTTTAAAATTTTTTGAAACTGAACAATCTGCTTACACTTTACGGAAACAAGTTAGATCAGAAAGATTTCCACCCTAAAGACAATAATGTAGGAGTAAATGAATCAAAATTAAAGCAGAAAATGGGTTGAGGTTGAACCAAAGATAATTGATGGATAAAGGAACACACAACATACATCAATTAAGATGACTCCACTTGAATCAAACATGGAAGAAAACAAATCACTTGTATTGATCGGTCAGTTATGTTGCACTACAACTTACCAGTTTGGAGCCACAAGCTTAAAATTTAGTGAAATAGAAATAATATTTGCAAGGTAATCAAAATCAGAAAAGTAATTATTTGTGACCTGGTAGTTTAGAACTGAAAAGCTTGAAGAGACAGCATATTCAGTTTAATAAAGAGCGGAATGGCAAAGGTCAAGAAAGAATCCGTGACACTGCGATAAACAGGTGAAGAAGACAAAATATGTAATTGTTATGTAAAACGTTAATAGTGAATTCAGACAGGGACATTGTTTAATTATTGTATTGTGATACTTCAAATGACTGTGCATGTCGCCACAATCCAGGCCATTGATACATTAGCAAGTTAGAAACTATAGGTACATCAACACATTCAACACATTCAGTATTAGAACTTATTTGGAATACCAATGCTTTTCAATTGGAACTTCATACTTTTAGACTTGCGATAGAATGTGCAAGATTATGTGGGATTTAGTTCACACTACTGTAAGTTCTTTTTCAAACAATCACAATGTGTTCTACGGAAATAAATTAGTTGTTGAATTTTGTAACACTTGTTGGTTTTTGCTCTGTTCTGTTACTTTGTTTAAGACCATAGAGTCGTAACACGTGGTTTCATGGACTGCAGCAGCAGGCAGGGTGAACCCTACAACTTTTTGCCTGAACCGTCAAGTAAAAATAAATAACAAAAAATAAGGGTCAAAACGATAAACCGAGCCTTCTAACTATATTATTACCTTTTAGTTTGAAAAACGAATAATAAATCGTTTGGGTTAGCTCACCTTTGTTATTTTATTTTTGACTTTTGCTTTAATGCGTTTAGTTTACTTACCGGGTTACTCAATTTTTGTCATTCACCCTTCCTGCTGCTATGAATTTATCCAGATCAACTATTGCATGTATATACATGAAGTGAGTCATACATACATGTACTGAGATAGGTATGCGTACCGATTTTTCAAGGACATGTGTGGTAGTTCAAACAATAGCTGTGTTTATCGCCGCGGATATCTCCGCGGAGATAGGTATTTGTGTGCATTTTATTTCCGTGTTTTAATTTTAAATATAATACATTTTAATCGGTTCATACATATAATGGCAAAATATCTTAATAAAATTATAAATATTTATTTATTTGTAAAATCAGACATCAAATGCTATTGCACAATAATCACATATAATAATTTCTAAAACGTATATCCGTAGTCGAGTTCGTTAGCTCAATGTTAAAGTTGCTGGAAACTTTAATACTGATGTTTGCGGTTCGACCCCAGATCTCGCCGAGATGGGTTCGGGTCCCCGGGTCGCCCACGTCTTTTAATAAGTGGGGGGGGGAGGCATCCCCTGAGATTTCGATAAACCACCACGTATCTCGTGGTCGGATTCCATTTTGGAATTCTACCCCGGGGTTTCGGTGGGGGGTTTTATCGAAATCGCAATGCCTAGACAGCCTTCTGAATTGCTAATATTTCGCTTTCGTCAATTAGAAATTCGCCGGGAGGTGTGTCTATGCAAATTTGCCCCCCCTAAAATAATCAGTAGCATGCCTTGAGCTCTCTGCCCCATGGAAGAACCCCCAAATAAACATCCAGAAAGGGTGTTAGCCAAAAGAAACAGAACATGGGCGTGCCGCATAATAAGTCATAAGAGAGACGATAATGTAAGGACCCCATGAAAGTCACACAGGCTATCGAGGGGCTCCATTGAAGGGTAACCGCTAGGATCTACTGATTATTTTTGATAAATTAAAATACAGACAGACATGCATACATACAGACATACATAGAAAGGGGAAATAATTATCTAGCAGAGGAGGAGCAGAGTTATCGCGCTTTATTAAGTATTTTTGGTGATTTCAAATTCAATTAAATATCTATTATAAATATTATTTAATAATGAATATTGGAGAACCACACTCAGCTAGATTAGCACGAGAAAGACTAGAAGCAATTAGAAAATATTTACCTGTTCGTGATGCTGTCAAGCAACAATTACAAGAACGACAGGAATCTCAAGTTGAGTTTGAGGAGGATACAAAACAATTATTTAAACCTATTACAGAGACAACTAAACCTCTTCTTCCTGTGTTAGAAAAAACTTCTGAAGCAACTGGAAAATAGCAGAAAGAACAAAACAGGCAAAAAGAATTTAACGGGAACTTCCAGCTGAAATAACTGCTGCGATGTCAGTCCCGGAAATACCTGAAGATGAAGATCAGCCTGGAGGTGCTGAAGCACCAGCCCCCAAACAAAAGAGTCATGTAATAAGTAATGCTGAACTGATAAATAAATTTAATGAAAAAAATCATTAATTACATTATTGGCCTTTCCCATCTAGATCAATTAGTTAATCTTGCTTTTGGTGGTTTTAGTCAAAGAGATAAATTAATGAAACCTGAATACGCTAAAGATATTAAAACCCGTGAACAGTGGCAAAAATATTTATATCGCATATTTATGGATGTTGAACGAATTAAAGAGAATGATCAAGTATATCAGGATTATGTTAGTAGAATTAATTTATTAATCAAATTAGAAAATGAGAAAAAACAAAGTAAAAAACCTTCAAAACAAACAGCACCAAAATCACAAATACCAGTTCTATCTCCTACACCAAAGAAAACAACATCACCAAAACCAAGTGAAGAGGAAGAAGAAGAATTTCAAGACGCTCCCGGCGTAATTGGAAGTGGTTTAGGAAGTGGTCTTATTACTTGTCCTAATAATATCCTTGCTGATGTCGATCGATTAGAAATCCTCATTGGAGGAAAACGAGCTGGTAATAATTCCCCAGAAATAATTAATGAAGCAGCCGATATCTGTAGACGATTATTTACAGGCGGTATCATGGACGTTGATGTTTATCAGTCTCTTATTAATGAAATTGCCGATGACTACTACAGTGACTGAGTACGTAATTAAATACAATTACTATAATAAAATGATCGTACATAGTACTCAACGTGGACCAACTATGGTCAGGGTAATAAATTCAAGATTACCAGTATACAAGACAACCTACGGAGATGGACTAGGTGATGTTGTTCAGGGTCTATTTAGAAGGATAGCCCCAAAAGCAATACCGATTGCAAAGCAACTGGGAATGAAAGCTATTGATGTTGTTCGTGAAAAAGGTATTGGTGCTGTTGGTGATGTTGCTGGTAAAGCATTTTCAGCGATTAAAGATAGATTAACACGATTAATACGCAGACCTGCGGTCCGACCTCAACCAGTAAAATTACCTAGTACAGAAGTTATGCCTGCGAATGTCAGTAAAATAATAAATCAAGTTGCTAATCAAAACCTAGCAGAGTTGGCTGATGTGCCTTTATCAGAAAAAGAAAAAAATATAACCGCTAGTCTGATAGCAGGAAGTGGTTTCACTTCCCGAAGTGGTCTCACTTCCCGAAGTAATCTTCGTTTTAGACGATAATAATTATAATACAGATGTTCAAGCGTATATCTGATCCCACATTTGACATGGATGCACCGGTACTAAAAGATGAGTCTGTGCGTGATTATCAATATTATTCTTATGACGCTCGAATTCCAGATCAGCGTGGACGAATTGAACTACAGGTTCATGATACAAGTAGATATTTCTTACCCGCTGAGGCGTTTATTGAGGTAGAAGGTGAAATTTTAAATAACGCTGCTCCTGCAGCGCGAGTAGCATATGGAGCTGAAGTTAGGGTTGGTTTTGTTAATAATGGCATCATGGCGTTGTTTGATAGTGCTACGTACATGATTGACGGAAAAATATTGAATCAATCCAGAAAGACGTCGACGTTGCAACGACAATACTTGGCCTTGCAAGATACAGCGATGATTATTCAAGATCAACTGGTCCATCAATGATGTTTGTAAAGGATACTTCTAACCACCCTGACGATAGAAATCAGATTACTCGACAGCCCAATAATCGAGCTGTTCCTCCTGTTGCTGCTGCTATTGAAGATCTATATTTTCCAAATCCAGAATTTAACTTAGGATTTGCAGCACGTAGATCAATGTTGAAAGATAACAGAAGGTTGTTTTCATGTGCGATTCCACTGTCACATATCTTTGGATTCTGTAGAAATGTCAGAAAAGTCATTTTCGGAGCTAAGCATATAGTTGTACTTGTACCAAAAGCAACCGACAACGATGCATTATGGAGACCCATTGGTGATCCTGGTAGAGTAATTCTGACAAAACTTTCATTGTGGATGCCAGTAATGACCCCATCAATAACTGAAGAAGATCGTCTACTCTCTTTTATGAATCAAGGTGGTAAATCAGCATTATCGTGGTTAACAATGACCACAGATGCTATCCAGAGTAATATTAATGGTTTATTTATATGGCAAATAGCTTCTCAGCAAGGTGTTTCTGCGCCACGACATATATTTATTGCATTTCAAGATGCTGCACGGGTGAATGATCAAACAAATAGTATTATGATATTTGACAATCTTGGTGTTTCTGAAGTGTCTCTGAGGATAAATGGACATCAAGAACCATCCGAAGATATATTACTGAATTTTGAACAAAATCATGTAGCACGTGCATATCATCGTCTAATGACGTTCATGGGACGTGATCAAAAATATTGATACTCGTTTACAAATATCACAATTGGATTTTACAACCTTATATCCGATTTATTACTTTTCGCTCGAACATTTAGATTTAGCCAGACAGTCAGTAGTTGATATACATTTTCGAGCTCGTGTTAACAGAAATATTATAGATATTCCTAATTACAGAGCAATTGCTGTCATACTCAGCGATAAATCGATGTTACTTGAACGTGCTGGTGGACGAATGAGAGTCGTTGATGCTCCAGTAGAAAACATGTAATTAGATTATTTATGAATATTATAATGTCGTATAATAATGTTAGTGTTAGTCTGACTCCCGGTCAGATTAAAAGGATACAATCAGCATCAAAAAATAATTGTGGATTAAAAATATTGCTAAAGAAAGATCAGATGAGCGGCTCAAATAAATTATCTCTTACAGAACGTCAGCTCGGGCATTTCAATGAAGCAAAAAATCAAATAAAGGTATAAAACTTAATCTTTCTGCGGGTGCCATTAAAGATATAATTAAGACGGGTGGTATATTTCCACTTCTTGTTGCTATACCAGCATTAATAGCCGCTGCAGCTCCAGCTGTTGCAAAAGCAGCTGCATTAGGTGCTGTTGGAACTGCTGCTGGAATGGCATTAAAGAAAGCAACCGGACAGGGAATAAAACGAACACCAAAAAAAAAGGGAAGAGGTCTCAGATTACCAGGGACCCCACACTGGTACGGAAAAGGCCTAAGATTACCAGGGACAGTTTACTGATATCTCCTATGTCCAATTTTGATTTACTCGATGCTGCTAAAAAATTAAAAATAAAAATTTTAGAGGAGTTTTCATGCGCGATCAATTACCAAAACAACCAAATAACATTGAAACAGGTATTATTAATCTCGATGAAAATTCTGGTCCAGGCACGCATTGGGTCGCTTATGCAATTGATCCACGTGGAATTATTTATTTTGATTCATATGGACTAGCTCCACCAAAAGAATTCTTAAAGTATAATAGCGGTTATCAAAGTACTCCAATATGGTATTCAACATTACCTACACAAACATTAACTGATCCACCAATATGTGGTCGAGAAGTACTTAACGTACTTGATGTTATATCAAAATCAACAAAACCACCTCACAAAGTTGTACATGAATATACCACGACGTCATATTTAAACAGACATTAGTAAATATAATGGTAGATATTTATGGTAGATCTGCCCGTAGTAGAGGTCATCAGCAAGCTGATTTATCTAAATACGCAACTCTCGATCAGCTCAGAAATGAAATTGATGATTTATTAAACATAACCAGTGTGGATCAAAACGAAGTAGTTGTTTTTCAGGATAAGCAAGGACGATTAAAAACTAGTAATATACAACTACCAGATGCACTTGTGCGAGTTCCCACCGCGGTTGTTAATAATATAGTTACTTTTACTGATCAGGGTAAAATACAAGATTCCGGTACGTCAGTCAGCGATTATATTAAGAAAGCTGGTGATTCATTCAGGGGTGACATTATTATGAATCAAAATAAAATTACATACCTTGGAAACCCAACCGCAGATACAGACCCCGCAACAAAGAAATACGTCGACGATCAAGAATCCAAGTACGTATTGACCAACGGCGGTATAATGCGCGCATTTCTCGACATGAATAATAATAGTATTAACAATCTTAGAACACCAGAATATGATTTTGATGCTGCAACGAAAAAATACGTCGATGATAAGGAAATTCCAATAATAACTTCGTTAACGACAATTAATGATGGAATTGCTACATTTAAAACTGATTATATTAATCACGTACAATTGTTCTTAAATTTTCGTAGAAACATAAACAAAATCTTTAAAGAATTTTTTGGTGATTTACCAATCGTTGACATAAAACTCTCCGACATTAACACGAAACTCAACGACATTGTCAGTGGAATACCTAATATTGTTCAAAAAATTAATCTGATTAAAATTCCACACGGACAAATTAAAAATATCGTATATACAGTAGCATCAGGATCATCAACATGGACACCACAAAATAACACACTCGAACATACCGCAGAAGTAACTGGGTTATATAGGTTATCTATATACGGTTCGGAA